>JAHFWL010000897.1:0-100306 GCA_021292165.1 Shinisaurus crocodilurus
AAAAAGGGGGGGGAGCCATCTCATATAAGTAAGGTAAGCCAAACGATCCCTCACACTTTGGTGACATTCAACTGGTGAAATTTATCCCCGCTTGAGCAGAAAAATCCCCCTCCACCTTTGCAGGGCATGAATGGCTACCAAAAATGGGGGGGGGGGAGTGCACAGTGCATGGCAAACTGGCCACAGCAGGGTTCCATTGGCTCCTCATCTCCCATTGAGTAACCAGTTATAAAGGATTTCACATTCCTCAGAACAGCTCCACCTGCTTGGCACTGACCTGATGGGAGCAGAAAAGTAAGATTTCTTTGTCATTATCACCATCACAGAGCTGGTCCTAAAATGGGCTCTACATGCCAGTTCTTTCAGTCTCTCCTCATAGGGCCTTGTTTCCAGTCCCTTTATCATCGTTGTCCTCCTCTGAACCCTCTCCAGTTTGTCTACGTCCTTCTTAAAGTGTGGTGCCCACAACTGGACGCAGTACTCAAGATGAGGCCTAACCAGTGCGGAGTAAAGGGGAATTATCACTTCCCGCCATTTGGAAGCTATTAATTAATATTAATCTATTAATGCAGCCCAAAATAGCATTTGCCTTCTTTGCAGCCACATTGCATTGCTGGCTCATATTCAGTTTGTGATCTACCACAATTCCAAGATCCTTCTCACTTGTTGTATTGTTGAGCCAAGTGTCCCCCATTCTGTAACTCTGCATTTGGTTTCCTCTCCCTTGGTGCAGCACTTGGCATTTCTCCCTATTAAATTTCATTCTGTTGTTTTCGGCCCAGTGCTCCAGCCTATCGAGATCGCTTTAAATTTTGTTTCTGTCTTCCAGAGTATTAGCTGTTCCACCCAATTTTGTGTCATCTGCAAATTTGATAAGCATTCCCTGTACCTCCTCATCCAAGTCATAAATAAAAATGTTGAACAGCACTGGGCCCAGGACCGAGCCCTGTGGTACCCCGCTCGTTACCTCTCCCCAGTTTGAGAAGGAACCATTGATAAGCACTCTTTGAGTCCGATTCTGTAGCCAATTGTGGATCCACCTGATAGTTGTTCCATCTAGCCCACTTTTAGCTAGCTTGCTAATCAGGATATCATGAGGCACTTTGTCGAAAGCTTTGCTGAAGTCCAGATATATTATGTCCACAGCATTCCCATAGTCCACAACGGAGGTTACCCGATCAAAAAATGAGATCAGATTGGTCTGGCAGAATTTGTTCTTAGACTCCACCATGTTCGTTTTATTCTTTGCCCCCTTTATTTTAACCCAGATGCTCTCAATGGGGCTGCCAAGCTCCTCTTCCTGTATCTCTGTGCAGAGAAACGTATCTTTAACATACAGCGCAACTCTGCCTCCTTTTCTGTTGCTTGTTCCTTTTGAACAAGTTATACCCTTCAATTGCTGTATTCCATCTCTATATTTCTCATCTCTGAGAAAGGTGGGATATAAATAAATAAATTATATATTATATTACCTTGCAAGTGGGACCTGCATGAAAATGTTGCCGTGCGTCCTCATCTCCTGCCAAGAACGCTCCTGTTTGGGGTTTCAGCCGTGCCCTCCTCCAAGATACTGGCACGGTCTGCACGATCAGAGGGGAAATGAGCCACGGTGGCTTATTCCCCAGCTGCCTCTCGTGTGTGCTGGTCATGTGCCGAAAGAGTTGGTATAATTACCCTCAGTGGTGCGGCTTGTCATGTTGTGAGAACCTGACCACGGCGACTTGTTGCCATGGGTAACAAGCCACCCAGAACCCTAGTCTCCCCGGCACACAGGTGTGTGTGTGTGTGGGGGGGGGGGGGAATAAGCCACCATGACTTATTTCCCCTTTGTGATTGTGCAAACCTGGTCACTATAAGCTGTGAGGAGCTCAAGCAGGGCGTTCAACTCCCCACTCCACTCATTTTCTTTTGCAATTGACACTCAATATTCCATATGTACTAAGCATGCTCAGTCCTCGTTGGGCTGGTTGGGAAGGAGGGGTATCCTTTGCTCCTTTAGGTGTTTTGTTTAAAAGTGATTTTTAAATTTCTCCAGATCTTAGGATTTGGATACTGATAACTTCCTCATTCCCTGGGGAGCCCATTTTAGGACCAGCTCTGTGATGGTGATAATGACAAAGAAATCTTACTTTTCTGCTCCCATCAGGTCAGTGCCAGGCAGGTGGCGTGGAGCTGTTCTGAGGAATGGGAAATGCTTTATGACTGGTTACTCAACGGGAGATGGAGGAGCCACTGATCCCACTTGGCTCCAATTATATTGGCACTCACCACCTGACTTTGCTCTTAGAGGGGGCGATGTGTCAGGAGCTGCTGGCAGTGAGGGCCAAACTAAACATTTATGAACTTGCTCAGCCAACCAGGGACAGACTAGGTGGGATTTTAATGGTGAGAAAGCACTGGAGCCAATGGAGGGTCCCTTTGAAATGCAAATGGCAGCTTCCAGGAGGAGCTTTTTGTCGGAACCACGGCAAGGAGGGAAAGACTGGGTTCACACACCACGTTAAGCCACTGTGGTTATTAAGCCACGGTGGCTTAGCGTGTCATCTGAACCCAGGAAGGGTTAGTCAGGGTGGATTAAGTTTGGCTTATTAACCCTGCTGCTAAGCCATGGCTTGTTCCAGGGTTTTACTTGACCATCTGTGGCTTAGCATGTCATCTGAATTCTGATTCTGTTCCTGACTCCCAGCTGAGCAGGAGCACAACAGGAGGAGAGGCTCCAGCTGTTTTCGGGGCTGTGATAAGCGGGCAGGCTCCCAGAGAGAGAGCGAACAGAGCGAGCGAACAGGGAGAGCAAACAGGAGTTGGCAGCGGAGTTTGGGCAGCGGAGTTTGGCAGGGAGGTTCAAGGGGGAGGTCCCTAAGAAATTTTCTAGGAAGACAGAAACATAAAGGGAACAGAGCACTATGGAAGGAAAGGACTCAGCAGTGGTGGTGACCTGCAATGGGGTGTGCAATGTTGTTTTCCTGCCGGAGATCAACATGGCCTACACATGCAACAAGTGCAAGCTGATCACGCTGTTGGAAGAAAAGGTCAGGAGGACTGGAGCAGCAAGTGTCAACCTCAGGAGCATAAGAGAAAGGAGGAGTTCTTAGACAGAACGGTGGATCTACAGCACCAAAGCGTAGAACAGAGCCAGAAGGGCAACGGCAGGATGAGGCGGAGTCGGAGACTGCAGAGGCAAAGGGAAAATAACGTAGGGGGAACTCCCTGGAAAAGGGTGACTGTTAGGAGCAGAAAGAAACACAAGACTTCTGCGCCTGTGGAAGCAGTGGAGCTATGGAACCGCTTCCATGTACTTGAGGACGAGAGCAGAGGACAGCCTGCAGAGACGGATTACCGGGCACCCAACGTGACAGCGAGCAAGAGGCTGAGGGCAGTCAAGTGGAGGCAATCAATACCAAGGCCTACAGCAAGAGGAAGAGAAAGTACTCGTAGTGGGAGACTCCCTCCTGCGGGGGATCAAAGCAAAGTATGTCGTGTAGACCCATGGACTCGCCAGGTGTGCTGTCTCCCCGGGGCACGGATTAAGGATGTGACAGAGCACTGCCCGAGACTCATACAGCCCACCGACACATACCCCTTTCTTCTCTTCCACGTGGGTACAAATGATACTGCCAAGCGGAGTTACAAAGAAATCACGGCAGACTTTGAAGAGCTGGGAGGGAACTCAAGAACTTCGGGGGCCAGATAGTTTTCTCATCCATCCTTCCAGTACTTGGAAGAGGCATAGAAAGGGGGGGGGGAAATACTCCGAGTGAATGACTGGCTACGAAGGTGGAGCCAACATGAGGGATTTGGATTCTGGGACCACGGGCTACACTTCCTGGAAGATGGACTGCTGGCAAAGGATGGGTTGCACCTCACAAGGACTGGGAAGAATGTGTTTGGCCACAGCATGAGGAACTTAATCAAGAGGGCTTAAACTGAATCCAACAGGGGAGGGAGGACATAAACTCGGGGGTACCAATGGAAGAAGGCCTCTATGCCACAATGAGAGAAACAGCTCCAGCGGTGCCCATTGATAGTCTACCACAAAATGTAGGGGAAAAGTCGGGACTATAAAGCACATAGTCTTCGATGTCTCTATACTAATGCCCAGAGTATGGGCAACAACAAGACGAACTTGAACTCTTGATACATGAGGGGCAAGTACGACTTGATAGGGATAACTGAAACCTGGTGGGATGACTCCCATGACTGGAATACAGCAATTGAAGGGTATAACTTGTTCAAAAGGAACAGAAGCAACAGAAAGGGAGGGTGGAGTTGCACTGTATGTTAAAAATACGTATCTCTGCACAGAGATACAGGAAGAGGAGCTTGGCAGCACCATTGAGAGCATCTGGGTTAAAATAAAGGGGGCAAAGAATAAAACGAACATGGCGGTTGGAGTCTACTACCGACCACCCAATCAAGGAGAAGACGAGGATGGAACTTTTTGAAAAGCAAATTGCCATTGTTTCAAGGAGGCACGATGTGGTAGTAATGGGGTGACTTCAATTTCCCTGATATCTGTTGGGAGACTTATTCAGCCAAACATGGACCCTCCAAGAAATTCCTGAGCTGTGCTGCTGATAACTTCCTCCTACAGAAAGTGGAGGAAGGAACTAGAGGATCGGCTATCCTTGACCTGATTCTAACCAAGAGAGATGAGTTAGTGGATAAAGTGGCAGTTTCGGGAACTCTGGGGGAAAGTGACCATGTTATACTTGAGTTCTTGATTCTAAGGGGAGCAAAAGCTGAGTGTAGCCAAACACGTACCCTGTATTTTAGGAAAGCCAATTTTAACAAACTCAGAACAATGATTAGGAAGATCCCATGGCAAGCGACTCTCATGAGAAAGGGAGCCCAGGAGGGGTGGGAGTTTTAAAAAAGGAAATTTTAAAGGCACAATTGCAAACAATTCCCACAAGGAAAAAAAGGCACAGGGCAACAGAAGAAGCCAATGTGGATTCACAATAAACTCGAAGATGACCTGAAAACAAAAAAGGACACATATAGGAAGTGGAAGGAAGGACAGGCTACAAGGGAAGAGTACAGGCAGGTAGCACAGAACTGCAGGAATAGTTCAGGAAGGCTAAAGCTGAGAATGAGCTAAGGTTAGCGAGGAATGCTAAAAGCAACAAAAAAGCTTTCTTCAGATACATGCACAGTAAAAGACAGAAGAAAGAGCTGGTGGTTCAACTACGCAATGAGGATGGCAAATTGATAACAGAAGACAAAGAAAAGGCAGAAGTGTTCAATTCCTACTTCGGCTCGGTCTTCTCCCAAAAGAGGGTCTATGACCCCCCTGGCAAACCTAAAGTGCAGACTGTAGGGGCAGGATTGCAGCTTGAGATTGATAGGCAAATGGTCCATTTGATAGGCACCTGATTACTCTGAACGAGTTTAAATCTCCAGGGCCTGATGAGCTGCATCCTAGAGTAATAAAGGAACTGGCAGAAGAACTCTCAGAATCACTGTCTACTATCTTTGAGAAATCATGGAGGACAGGGTGAAGTGCCAGACGACTGGAGGAGGGCAAATCTTGTTCCCATCTTCAAAAAGGGCAAGAAGGAGGAACCTGGGAACTATAGGCCAGTCAGTCTGACATCAATCCCCGGGAAGATTTTGGAGCAGATTATAAAGAAGTCAGTCTGCAAGCACCTTGAAAACAATGCAGTGATTACTAGAAGCCAGCATGGATTTGTCAAGAACAAATCCTGTCAGACTAATCTGATCTCATTTTTTGATCGGGTAACCTCCCTTGTGGACTGTGGGAATGCTGTGGACATTATATATCTGGACTTCAGCAAAGCTTTCGACAAAGTGCCTCATGATATCCTGATTAGTAAGCTAGCTAAGAGTGGGCTAGATGGAACAACTATCAGGTGGATCCACAATTGGCTACAGAATCGGACTCAAAGAGTGCTTATCAATGGTTCCTTCTCAAAACTGGGGAGAGGTAACAAGCGGGTGGTACCACAGGGCTCGGTCCTGGGCCCGGTGCTCTTCAACATTTTTATTAATGACTTGGATCAGGAGGTACAAGGAATGCTTATCAAATTTGCAGATGACACAAAGTTGGGTGGAACAGCTAATACTCTGGAAGACAGAAACAAAATTCAAAGTGACCTCGATAGGCTGGAGCGCTGGGCCGAAAACAACAGAATGAAATTTAATAGGGATAAATGCCAAGTGCTGCACCTAGGGAGAGGAAACCAAATGCAGAGTTACAGAATGGGGGACACTTGGCTCAACAATACTACAAGTGAGAAGGATCTTGGAATTGTGGTAGATCACAAACTGAATATGAGCCAGCAATGCGATGTGGCTGCAAGAAGGCAAATGCAATTTGGGCTGTATTAATAGAAGTATAGCTTCCCAACTGGCGGGAAGTGATAATTCCCCTTTACTCGGCACTGGTTAGGCCTCATCTGAGTACTGCGTCCAGTTCTGGGCACCTCACTTTAAGAAGGACATAGACAAACTGGAGAGCGTTCAGAGGAGGGCAACAAGGATGATAAAGGGACAGGAAACAAGGCCCTATGAGGAGAGACTGAAAGAACTGGGCATATTTAGCCTTCAGAAGAGGAGACTGAGGGGAGATATGATCGCACTCTTCCAGTATTTGAAGGGATGTCACACAGAGGAGGGCCAGGATCTCTTTCTCGATCATCCCAGTTTGGAGGACACGGAATAATGGGCTCAAGTTACAGGAACCTAGATTCCACCTAAACATCAGGAAAAATTTCCTGACTGTCAGAGCAATAAGACAATGGAATCAACTACCTAGGGAGGTGGTGAGCTCTCCCAATCTGGAGGCATTCAAGGCACGGCTGGACAGCCATCTGTCACGGATGATTTGACCTGGATTCCTGCATTGAGCAGGAGGTTGGACTCAATGGCCTTGTAGGCCCCTTCCAACTCTACTTTTCTATTATTCTGTTCTATGATTCTATGATTCTATGATTCTATGTTAGTATTACTTTTCTATGATTCTATGATTCTATGAACCCAGCGTGTCATCCGAATTGGTTCCCTCTGATGGCGCGTGAGTGACAGCAGAGCCCCGTGTGTGCGAGATGGGAGATTAAAAATCCTGTTCGTGTGTAGAGGCCCATTTATCCACATACAGAAATCCAGATCTTTCTCCCCCTCTCTCTGCGCAGCGTGCAGCGTTTCGGTTGCAATCAGCCAGCCAGCTTTCCAGCCTGTAATCCGACTCCAGCAGCCAGCTCCCCGTGTGCAGATAGCAAGGAAAAAACTCTGTAACTCCACAGGTCTATTCTACCTGTTTATTTACTTAGCAAAGTAATATTCTACAGAGTATACATTTCCTAGTTACAGTCCATGTGCAGAGTACAATGCATAGCAAGCATTTATTCCAGTGGAGCAAGTTGAGCTTTACCCCACCTCAGCAAAGACGCTACATTGTTGCATAAGTCCAGCAAGCAATAGTCAGAAGAAAAGAGTGAAGAGAGAGAACAGTCCTGCTCCTCTCTAAAATGGCTCCAGACAACAAGTTAATACGTCATCAGAACATACAAACCATGTGACCAGCTCATATTGTTCTCACACTTTAGTAACCCCTGCGAAAACACGAGATTCTATAATAAACCTGTTTACCCGCCATTCTGTCCCTTCCATGTGTAAACAATGTGCTCCAGCTTGTGAATGTGATACATATCACAACACCCTCGTGCCTCAAGGCATTGGGCTAGCGAGTCGCGCAGCAAGAGAGGCTTAAAAAAACTCCCTGCCGTTCCTGTTCTCGTGGGCGAACTCGGTTCCCAAGCTCTGACTAGCAACGTATCGCTGGTCTGCCCAAGACCGCCCTTCTTCACCAGCTCTCCCTAGCAACGCATTGCTCTGCAGCAGCACTCGCCTGACATCTTTTCATTCGTCTCATCACAGCTTTGCGCCTCCCACCTGCGCTCCTTCCCCGCTTCTCTTCTTGGCAATGTCTTTCCCCTTCCCTGCCTCTCTCCGGCTGCGTGTCATCTGCACCCAGCCTTGAAGGAAGGAGCTTGTTTTTGTGCTAAATGTCGCTGCAGTTTAGACTCTCCCTGCCGGCCCCACTCAGTTATTCAGGGTGCAGGAGCCCCGAACAAGCCTGTGAAGCGGGTTGAGATCCCTGATGTTCTGAGGTGCAGGGGTTGCAGCTCCCCCACAGTGCGGTTTGAAGCAAGACTGTCTGTCCCCCCCCCCCCCATTTCCCTATCTGCTCCCAGCATAAACAGGGAAAGCTTCTGCCAAGGATCCCATTGGCCCCCTTTATTGGCTCCACACAGCAACACTGCAGTGTAGGAAGAAGTTCTGTAGTCTTACAGTAGCCACAGTACCCTACGCACAAGCCCCTAGAGCAGCAGCATCTCAATTAGTGCTTTCCCAGGGACAGCCAATGTTCTCCCCCCAACCCAATCCCAACCCCTCAAAATGTGAAGCCGCCATCTTGGTATATGCAATACTGCTACCCCCCCCCCCCCCAATAAAGCTGTGTTTGGCAGAACAGAGCCTCACTGTACTTGTGGGTGGATGGAGTGGTGAGCGTGGCCAACAGGGAAGGGGGTGGGCAGCAGAGGGCTGCGGGATGAACATCTTCACCCATTGAGAAAGGAGGGTGGGCGGGTGGAGGCAGCAAAATAGAAAGAAAAACTTTCCTCCAACAAGGATTGGGGCTCTCTCAGTCTGAGTATGGGTGCAGGTTTCAAGGGAGCAGAGGCGGGGTAGACAGGAGCAAAATCAGGAAATCTGGCAGTGCTGCTGGGGCCTGGCCGCAGCTCAAGCGAAACACAAGTGAAACACAAACCACGAAAAGGGGGGAGCCGAGGGAAATGAGGGAAAACCTTTCCAGCAGTTTAAACAGGGTCTGCGATGGAGCATGGGTGGTGACGATCAGATGGGGGGAAATGGCAGACGAGAGGGAGACTTGGAGAAGGACAGACACACCCTGGCTGCAAATTGAACCAACAGGAAAGCTGTGGACGTCACAGCGACAGGCCGATGGGGGAAAAGCTGGTGATGCAACGCCGATGCAACTGACCACGGGACACTGTTTCTGCCGCAAAGACACCTGGGATACATGCCGCCATGTGCTGGAGGTATGAGGGGGAAAGGTGGGAAAGTTAAAGCAGAGGGAAAACTGATCATCTGCCAGGCACTCACGCAAGCCACAGAGCGTAGCTAAAATTCCCAAAAAGTTTAATGTGTTGTGCGAACCCGCCCAGAATTAAATTCTCCTCGCCCCCCACAGCTCCAAGCCTGCTCAGGCTTCCCAGCAGTTACTATTTACATAACAAAAACAATCTACATTAATTGCATTCACACGACTGACTGACGACATGTCTAGTTTTCCATATTGGTTCCTAAACATTCCAAATGTTCAAGGACCAAAAACTGTCAGAATATTCAAGGTACAACTTCTGTAGAAGATGGAAAAGCTGTTAATTTGACTAGGATTTAAACCTTCACATATGCCCTGCAGACAAGTGTAGGTTTGCAGAGCATGCTGAGGATTGAGAAGAAAATTAGAGGTGTGCATTCACATGGTAACGGATGGAAAAATACAATGAATGGGATCCTTTTATTTCATTTGACATAAAACAAATGACATATAAGCAGCTATCATTTGTCCCAAATGAGCAGTTATGCATCTGTTCCCTTTCATGTTTCCCCGAGTCATATTTTTAATCAGAGCTTTTTTTCTGGAGAAAAGGGTACCGGAACTCTTGGATTACATTTCCTCGGGAGTAGATGGCGATTAAATTGTAATGCAATTAATAGAAGAAAAGGTGCTGGAACTCAGTTCCAGTGAGTTCCACCAGAAAAAAAGCCCTGTTTTTAATTCTCACTTCCCCACCCTTAGCCAGCAGCAGCTAGGTCCAAAGGAGGTTACAGGGAAAGGGGAAAGAGCGCAAGCGAGAGGAAAGTGACACACTAGCTCTCCAATCATCATCTCAAACACATTTTCATCCTTTTTAGTCAAAGTGTAGAAGAATCTGATAGGTCCTTTCCATGCAGAAACTTCTAATCGTAGTGGCAAGGGGAGGGAGTTGCACAGTGGCTGGCAAAGGAAGGGGGTTGTGGAGGAATGGGAGAGAGAGAAAGCAAGGCTTGTTCCAATTTATTAGGGGGGGTTGGGGGGGCGTTTGGAGGCGTTTGCAGGTTTCTGTGTTTTGCCTTTGTGCAAAAAACCAGTTCCATCATGTCTTTAGCATTTTAAATCCAGTCCACTGTGTATCTCAGAGATTCTTTGGCGGTTCCATTTAGCAGTAACATTTTAAATCCATTTTCTTCTCCCCCCCCCAACTCACTCCTCCTTGTACTGCTTACATTTGTCTGCATCACACAAGCACCAGTGAGAATACAGTGTTTGTCCATTTGCAGTTACCGGTAATAATTATGATGAGTGGCAGACTGGTCATGGAGAACATGAGAGGCAGAGGGAAAGCAGAAGGCCGTGGCACTCTTGTCAGCCCACCTACCAAGATCAAGTGCCAAGGTTTTTTCACCCACACTAGCATGCTGAAAGAAATGGCAGGAAAGGGCACTGATCCTGCCGCTGGCACTACATACGCCCAGTTGTTTGCAGCAGCGGCACCACTGAAAGCAATCTCAGGCATAGATTTCATAGATAGATTCATAGATCATAGAGTTGGAAGGAGCCTACAAGGCTATCGAGTCCAACCCCCTGCTGAATGCAGGAAACTAGAGGAGGGGGGTCTCCCATCCAAGTAATAACCAGGCTTGACCCTGCTTAGCTTTCCACACTCAGACAAGCTGAGCCAGCGTAAGCCACAGGCCTGTACAGGCAGAGAATCTGTGCTCCCCCACTCTCTTCTTCTGTTCTTCCCCACTCTCGTTTCCCCCTCCTCCCATGGCAGAGGGCACTGGGATGAGGATGGGGCAGACCATCTGAAACCCCAGAACTCCAAGGCTGGAGAACACTGGTTTTGCCCCCTCCAGCATCATGGTCCAGCTATCCCTGCTCAGTGGTCTTGTCATCTCAACGATCTCTATCACATGTTCAGCCTGCTGCTGCTCCACCACCAGTCCCTCCAGCAAGAGTTCCATCTCATGATGCTGTTGTGACGTGCACCCCTCTGCCTGCTTCTCCCTCAGTAGCAGACTGCCCATCATCCTGTGATGGAAGTACCTCATTATTTTCCTGCCCATCTCAAGATCGTGAAGGTCACAGCCCAGCAAAACCCAGGGGATCCCTCAGTCGACCAGGTGAAAGTTGGGTGCATTGCAGCAGATGCCCAGAAAGCTTCCAACTTTCACTGCCTTCTTCCTTCCTACCCCACTTGTGACAGCTACTTGCCTCCAAGATGTGGGCAGATATACGGCTCTCACTGAATACCTTCACCTTGTAGCAGGGCTGACCTGAACCTGCTGGCAGCTCCACACATCTGGAAGCTTTCCTTTCCCATTAGGGGAAAGTGCCTCCTACACAGGAGGCAAATGCATTGCAAAAAGATGTTGAATTTACTAGCTCTGGCAGGATGCACCTCCTCAGGGTGCAGCATGCCTCAGTTTTGTTGCAAGGGCACACAGGCATGGTGCAGCCCAGTGGCTTTTTATTTCAGCCCCCTCAGGGGAGGAGGCCCCATCTGGTTCTCAACCATCCCTGGAGAGGAGCAGCTTCCAGCACAGCTACATCAGGCCACAATGGTGGAGGTGGGGGGCAGGGTGCAAGGGGGAGAGCCACAGCCAGAGGCAGTCAGGGCCACGAGATGCAGTGATGAGTTGATGGCCCCGGAAGGCCCTCCCTTCTCACCAGCGGATTGAGGCACTTAATGCATCTGGCTTTCCCCAGCCAGCATGACCACGTTTAGCAGGAATGCGCTGCCATCTCTGCACCAGGCAGCCAGGGAAAAGGTGAAGGCTCATCTGGCCAAGGGCAGTTTCCCACAGATATCTGGTGCTGCCAAAGTGGACAACATGCCTGCCCATCTCTGACTGCTCACTGGTGGCATATGGAGGAGGCGCTAGAGCAGAGAATTGACACTGGCAGATGTGTGGAGCTGCCAGCAGGTTCAGGTCAGCCCTGCTACAAGGTGAAGGTATTCAGTGAGAGCCGTATATCTGCCCACATCTTGGAGGCAAGTAGCTGTCACAAGTGGGGTAGGAAGGAAGAAGGCAGTGAAAGTTGGAAGCTTTCTGGGCATCTGCTGCAATGCACCCAACTTTCACCTGGTCGACTGAGGGATCCCCTGGGTTTTGCTGGGCTGTGACCTTCACGATCTTGAGATGGGCAGGAAAATAATGAGGTACTTCCATCACAGGATGATGGGCAGTCTGCTACTGAGGGAGAAGCAGGCAGAGGGGTGCACGTCACAACAGCATCATGAGATGGAACTCTTGCTGGAGGGACTGGTGGTGGAGCAGCAGCAGGCTGAACATGTGATAGAGATCGTTGAGATGACAAGACCACTGAGCAGGGATAGTTGGACCATGATGCTGGAGGGGGCAAAACCAGTGTTCTCCATCCTTGGGTCCCCAGATGTTTTTGGCTGGGAGTAGCTGGGAGTTGTAGCTGGCTGGGGCATGCTGGGAGTTGTAGGCCAAAAACATCTGGGGACCCAAGGTTGGAGAACACTGGCTTAAGCGTTGTAACGACACCACTAATGAGCAGTGCCACCTATAAACATCCTAAGGGAAAGCATGCAGAAGTACCTAAGGCAGCAGTTCTGCTTCTACTAAGGTCAATGGCACTGATTACAGCATCAAATAGGCTCTGTTAACTACAAACCGCCCAAACTAGTATCTCCTCCAAACCTGTGCCAAAGTTCTGTGCCACAAACCCCGAATTTTGTGCTGCTACCAAAAAAGTGAAAATGACACACCCTTACTCAGGATCTGTGGCACAAAAGAGCACAACACTTTGGCCTAGGTTCGGAGGATATGAGCATGTTGATTTTTTAGCATTTGCCATGCCACACCTAAGGGTATCTCATTTTCACGCTTTTGGTAGTGGCACAAAACCAAACAGCAGAAAACTTTGGCATAGGTTTGAAGGAGATACAGTAAATACCTTGGATTGCAAGCATAATTCGTTCCGGAACCGTGCTTGTAATCCAAAACACTCTTATATCAAAGCGAGTCTCTGGTGGGCGTGAGCAGGGCTGATTTTGGCCCGCTACACCCGCTCAAGGCGGGCAGTTACAACTTGTCTTGCAAGACCTTGCTCGTTTATCAAGTCAATTTTTTTTTTAAAAAAATTGCTTGTCTTGCAAAACTCTCTCAGTCCAAGTTACTTGCAATCCAAAGTATTACTGTACTAGTTTAGGGGATTCATAGTGAACGGAGCCCATCAAATAGAGGCGTGGCTGCAACAACTAAAAGGGAAGAGGGAGTACATGCCAGTGAACCACGTGCCACCCAAGGCTGAAAGGGAAGGTGGCACTTACGGTAAGTGCGCTTCCTCCCACCATCAGAAGGATAAAGGTGCATGAGCTGCGGGGGGGGGGGGGCATGGGGGAGGCAGAGGAAGAGAAGGGACAGCCTAGCATTCCTGCAGCCATGCCCAGCAGTACAATCCCCACCACAAGGTCCATGCCCAGCTGGACGACTGCAGGGCAGGCAACAGGGGCACAGGCACTTGGGAAGGCCATCCGTGGTACCAGAGCCAAGGTTAGCACAGGGAACATGGTGAGCAGCTGAGCAACAACTGAGCACACAAGGCATAGAGGTTTGGCTGGCCCCTCATCATCATCATCACCATCATCATCATCATCATCACCATCATCACATTTATTTATAAATATAAATAAATAAATACTCCCCTGTCCACCAACCAGCCCGCCATGATGTTGTTGAAGGGGAAAAGCCTTATTTAACACTGTTAAAGAGCACCTCATATTCCTGAAAGAAATTTCTCAGAAGGCATTTTTCTGAGAAAATTTCTGAGTGTTTTCCTTTTCTCCCCCCACGCCACTCCTCACACCCTAGAAAAAGGCCACTTTACAGAGTTTCCTCTGAATATTCTCCACCATATTTTCGTGGTGACTGCCATTTCCCCTTTACAATGCCCTGGAACACTATCAAGTCCAGGGCATCACTGAGGATGCAAACTGGTGGCCAAACTGCCAACACAGTTGCTGCAGTTAACTGCAGTGGCAGCAAATAAATAAAACAAACCCTTATGAACAAAGAAGCTATGCTACTGCTGCTAATAGTGAGCCCCACTTCCGAAAGACTGTGGGAGAATTTCTACTTCCCCTGGAGAAATATGGTGAAATAGTCCCACACACGCACCATTTCTCTCCCCACAAGTGGGGCGGTGAATTTGGAGGCCATCTGTGCTCAGCTCTACCCAACATTACTACAAGTGAGAAGGATCTTGGAATTGTTGTAGATCACAAACTGAATATGAGCCAGCAATATGGTGTGGCTGCAAAGGTGGCAAATGTATTTTGGGCTGCATTAATAGAAGTATAGCTTCCAAATCACGGAAAGTACTAGTTCCCCTCTACTCAGCACTGGTAGTGGTTAGGCCTCATCTTGAGTACTGCGTCCAGTTCTGGGCACCACACTTTAAGAAGGACGTAGACAAACTGGAGTGGGTTCAGAGGAGGGCAACAAGGATGATAAAGGGACTGGAAACAAGGCCCTATGAGGAGAGACTGAAAGAACTGGGCATGTTTAGCCTTCAGAAGAGGAGACTGAGGGGAGATATGATCGCACTCTTCCAGTACTTGAAGGGTTGTCACACAGAGGAGGGCCAGGATCTCTTCTCGATCATCCCAGTTTGCAGGACACGGAATAATGGGCTCAAGTTACAGGAACCCAGATTCCACCTAAACACCAGGGAAAAAAATCCTGACTGTTAGAGCAATAAGACAATGGAACCAACTACCAAGGGAGGTGGTGGGCTCTCCCACTCTGGAGGCATTCAAGGTGCAGCTGGATGGCCATCTGTCAGCGATGCTTTGACTTGGATTCCTGCATTGCGCAGGGGGTTGGACTCGATGGCCTTGTAGGCCCCTTCCAACTCTGCTATTCTATGATAGCGAGCGTCACCTAAACTGCCACCACCAATCTTAAAGGGCCATCCTACCAGGTTAGTGTCCACCAAAGTCTTCCCCCAATTCCTTCATTCATCACATTTCTGCGCCACTCAACAGCCCAAGCTCTCTGGGCAGTTTACAAAGCCTTCCTTCTCCCCCCCCCCCGCCTCTCTCTCGTTCAGTTAAAACCTGACTTGCCTCCTTTGGGGGTTGCTTTCCTTTCGAGATAATTTTGAAAATGGGAGAAAAACGAGCACTTTTCATTCCATTCATCATTCGTCACATCCCAAAGGCATAAATGGCTCCCAAATGAGAAGCTGTGCATTTGACGCCATTTCGCGCCTCTGCTTTTTTTCGGGTTCAGTTCTCCTCCAGAACAGCTACGTCGGGGGGGGGGGGGGGGGAGAGAGAGAAGGAAACACGCAGGAAATTGATTGACATCATAACTCTCCAGTCTTCAACTCAGATAGATGCAAGCCGAAGTGTCCATCCTAACAGTCTCTCTGGTAGGTCCTCTCTCCCCACCCCTCAAACAAAACCCTCCAATCATACAGTGGCAAGGGTTAGGGTTTGTTGGAAAATAAAATCATTGGTTGAGTCGCCGTTTAGTTTGCTTTTTGGAGAAATAGGGGGGAGGGGGAGAGAGAGCGCTCAGCTGTGGTTGCTGCTCGCCTTTGTGTGTAAAATACATTTGCGTTAGTTAGCAGTTAGCATTTTTATTTTCTAGAACTGTAGTGTAGCCTGAACTCACCTTTGTTCTCAGTGCGTTTGTAGATTCTACTTACTGTTTCAAATACAAGCCTTGCAGCTGCATTTGAGACAATAACCCTTACACCCTTATTCTGCATCGAACGATCTGAGATTTATTCTGGTGGGGTGCGGGTGGGGGGATTTAGAGGGTTTTGGAAGTGCCAGAGCCACATTCCTGTTTTGTCCTGCCTCTTTTCCCCTATCCCAGGAGGTGAAATATGCAAGGTAGAAAACATTCTCACTCTGTGTTGGAAGTGAGCAGGTTCATTTCGGTCAGGGGCTGCGCACTGAAAATACTCCGCCCGTTTGGGTTGGAAGCCCGCACCACGTCACTGAAGGGGAGTACTTGAAAAGCAGCGAGGCCGGCCCATGCCACGCATCTGCCCTGCCCCTGCTCTGCCCCACGTAACCCCCTCCTCTGCATTTATACCTGGAATAATCTGCTGTGAGAATTATTCTCACCCTTGCTTTTCGGGCGCACGTTTGCAGTGTCTTTTCTGAACCTGGTTGTTTACCTATCTGCAGCATCACCATGAGCCACAGGGGACACCAGCCCGCCCACCAAGATGAGGCACCCGTCATCTCTCTTGACCCAGCACCAGCAGGCTGAGCAGGAGATAGCAGGAAAGTGCTCTGAGCCTGGCGCTAGCGCTCTTGCTGAAGAGCATAGTAATGCCCACACGGTCCAATGCAGACAGCACCTCTGAGAGTACTTGAGAAACCAAAGATGCATGCAAATAAACTAGAAGTTGTGCCAAACTGTGCATGCTCCCATTCTGGAACTACTTTAGAAATTCTCCTAAGCAATTCTCTTCAGGCATTTTGATACTACTGAACTCATGGAAGGCAGGTGGGGACACACGCTCCAGCCCTGCTTCCTTCACCCGCAATCTCCCCATGAGGATGGAGAAGAGCTGCAGTGAAAGTTAACTGTGTTCAGCAGTTACAGTCATTTGGTATGACTGGGAACCCTAACTGTGCACAGTTCCCAATTGCGCAGCTGACTATAACCAGTTGAACACAGTTTCTCTTCCACTGCAGTCCTTTCCCATCAATATGCAAAGCTTGCAGGTGGGGGAAGCAAGGCCAGAGCATCCCTGTCTGCCCTCCGTTTACTTATTTATTTATTTATTATATTTATACGCCGCCTTTTTTCCTGCAAGGAACCCAAGGCGGCTTACATAATCCTCGTCCTCCTCTCCATTTTATCCTCACAATAACCCTGTGAGGTAGGTTAGGCTGAGAGTCAGTGACTGGCCCAAAGTCACCCAGTGAGTTTCATGGCTGAGCGTGGACTAGAACCCGGATCTCCCGAGTCCCAGTCCAACACTCTCACCACTACGCCACACTGGCTCCATGAGTTCAATATCCAAACACCCAAAGAGGACTTAGGACAGGGATCACCAATGTGATGCCCGCAGGTGCCATAGCTCCCGTGGGTGCCTCCAGTGGCACCCGTGAAGGGGTCCCCCACGTGGAGCCCACAGGCACCCAAATTTCCCCCATTTTTTAAATATATGTGCATGGATTTGTATGGAATGCATACAACTGTCTAGCAATTATACATAGGCTTCAACAAAAGTGGACCAAATATCCATTTGAACGTGGCGTCTAAATGCCACCCATCCAAACACTGAAAGCGTTATAAGGTCCTCTATTCATTGAATTATAGGAGGTTAGTGTTTATCCTTCCAATGTTGCAATATCAATCTCTTAGCTGTCAAAAGGGTGCAGAGAATCTATTTACACTGACCATTTGTTAATGTCCATGAAGCAGGTAAATTATTTAAAAGAGCATGTACGTACAACAGTGAATATTAAAGGCTGACCCAGTACAGCATTTATCTGTGTAATAACCTCCTTGCAAAAAAGCAACTACTGGATATTGCCAAAACGTATGTTTAAAAGAAGCATTAGTTGTATTGCACCACCAACAATTAGTCAAATTAGACAATCCCTTATTAAAGAGACATTGCAGTGTCAAATAGACATGAAACAAAAGTTTTTGCTGAATAAGACGCAGCCTAAGATCCATAGACACGACAGGTAGACGTCAAAGTGGCAATCAGTTGATTAGGCATTTTGTGGTGGTGCCTACCAGGGATGTTGAAGAGTCCTTGGTCTCGAGTCACGAGTCGAGTCACGAGTCTTTGGACCCGAGTCTCGAGTCCGTCTGAGTCCTTGGTCCAAAATGGTGACTCATGAGTCACGAGTCACGAGTCACGAGTCACTCCCAAAGTTGACTCCACGAGTCCCTATTAAAATCAATGGGGTTTTTTCCCAACAAAATAAGGCTACTTCACACTCAGAGCAGCCACACAGAGTAATCTCAGGTCCTTCTTCTGCCTCTCCCAAGTACGCAACACATCAATCAAAATAAATCTTGACACACTGTTGGGGCTGCACTCCTGGTAGCCGTCCATAGTGGCCAAGCAGCGGCACACCCCGCTTCCATGCGCTCTTCGCCGGCAATCAAGCTCCTCTCCACTCCTTCTGGCACAGCCCAGGGATGTTGAAGAGTCCTTGGTCTCGAGTCCCGAGTCGAGTCTCAAGTCCCATTAAAAATATTGGGACTCGAGTCCGAGTCGAGTCAGAGGGGGGACTCAGTCCGACTCACGAGTCGAGTCCGAGTCCCCATCCCTGGTGCCTACAGCAGTTTCCCAAATTCCCAAATGTGCCCACGGGTCCAAAAAGGTTGGGGACCCCTGGTTTAGAAGAATGTCTAAAGTAATTCCAGAATTGGAAGGCATGACAAGGGCTTCAGTTAAAGCAGAAATAAAGAGTAGAAGTCAGAAAGAACCTGTGGAAACCAGGGAAGCCCTCTTATTCTTATTGTCTACACTGTGACTGTCTGGAGGTCTTTCCCACTTGTGCTTCCTAAATCCTAAAGTGGAGGTGCCAGGGATTAAAACTGGGACCTTCAACATGCAAGCGATGCACTCTCCAGCTGAGCTAAACCTCTTCCTTTTCCCAATCAGCCTCTTACAGCATACACAGCTTAGCTCCCTTTCTCGACCATATAAAAAGCTAATCCCTTTTTCATTCCTAAGCATATGGCCCACTTTCTTCCATGTTCCTGTGTAATCTTCTCTTGTGGCTGTTGTACTGGATGCATCCCATACCAGATGTTGCCAGCTGAGAGCAGGTGCAGATCTGCTGCTATCAAAGGTACTCTGGCAGGCCTTGCTCCACAGCTCCATGGAGCTGGTCTGCTTCTTCCTAATGAGGCGCTTTCCATTTAAAAGATGATTCTGACTCAGCTCTCATTCCTTTATACTTTATCAAAGCAAGAGAGGCATATGTGCGCTGAAGCTGAAAGCAGAGAGAGCTAACTGTGGCAAGACTGGAACCCAACACTGGAGTGATGCAAGGCATATGCTTTCATCCATAGTTGCTAGTTATCTGACAACATTAAGTCAGCTAAAGTCAGCAACAGAACACGACTGGCATTTATAAGAGGGAAATGTGAGCTAGTGCTGGAGAGGAAAACTGCATTTTTTAAACATGTTCCATAAGGAATCCCAAGTGTTCACTGCCTGCACCCCATAGTGGCCAGGAATTCTAGCCCAAATGTAGCCCCTAGCAATGTGGTCAGCAAGATACTGAAAGGCTAATGATTTATGTTATTTATGTCAGTATGATTTATGTTGAGAGCCAGATTTGGAAGCTTAAGAGCTTTTGTCTGATCTCCAGTTGCCAACCAAAGGACAAAAAAGGGTGTGGAGGCATGCTATCCGTGGTGATGGGACGTGGCAGCAGGACATTTGATGGAACAGGGGTTGTGGCCTTGACCCACCATTCCTCTTATGTGGGCCAACCCACCCTCGAAGCAGGGAGAGGCACCCACGTGAGATGGCAGAGCTGGAAGAGCGGCGAGTTGTGCTGCTCCCCCACCTCAGCCCAGCCCCATTCCGGGGAGCCCACCGCCACCTCCAGCAGGTGCTCTAGAGAGCCCCGCCAGCCGTTTTCCCACCGCGGCATTTGCTGCAGCCAGAAAGCAGCTGCCAGCCCTCTGTTGCTGTGGGGCTCTGGGGCACAGGGCCGACACCTCGCAATATTTAAGCCATGAGATCTCAACCCTCCCTGCTGTCTTGCAAACCCTCCCTCCCTGCCGCCGCCGCCGCCGCCAGCCCCAACCCAGAAACCCCACCACCTTTCCTTTGCTGCTGCATGGGGGCTCTCTGGGCTGGGACTGGGTGAGGGAGGGTTGCGCGGTGGGTGGGGGTGTCGCATGGTGGCAGCATGCATGAGTTCTTCTGCTTCAGGCGGCAAGACAGCTCATGCCAGGCCTGCCTCCTACCGTCCATTTTCAAAGGGTCCCTCCAGCAAAACTAGTCACTAGTGGCCAGTGCTATACATGAAGGAAAAAAATAACTGTAGTTCAGTGGCATGCCAACGTCTGCCTCAGCTTGCACTGGAACCAATGTATTCTGTATGCTTCAGAACAATGGGCTATGAAACAGGTCTAACCCTGGAGCCTGCTGCAGCTCCACTGGGGAGAGGAAGGTGAGTTAGCATGGGGAGAAGCAAGTACTGAAGGTAACCCAGTCCCACAGAAGAAGGTGTACAGTGACCACTTCCACAAAGGAGCTGGCACTGGGACATAAATAAACTGGAACTGTGATTCATCCAGACAAGTTCAACTAAGGAAAAGTAGAGTTGCTATGAGAAATGTTATCCTCAAAGTGCCTTCCAAATTTGTCACAGAAGGCCTCCAAGGTTTCTATCACATCCCCACCTAGGTCTAATCTGAATAACCTATTCAACCACTACCCAGAAAAGCTCTGCTGGACAGCTACTTGAGAATACAAAGGAGGCAAAGAAGTATGACACCAACAACAACACTGCCACAAAGTAGGCACAATCATGTGACCTCACTTGTGTTTCGCCATATTCACTGTATGATTTGTACCATCTGCATTCTAGTCATCATCCTATCTATTTCATGGCCCATTTTGCCTTACCGGCTGTCACATCCCCTCAGAGTTTGCAGCCATAGCTTGTTGCAGCAGCTAGGTCTCCCCATTTGCCAACTCCACAGACTGTCTTTATACCCAGTGCTGGAGTCCCAAAGCACACACACACACACACAGGATTCCCTGCTTCCTTCCAAAACTCCCATGGGGTGGAGACCCTGATTCTCAGCCAGGTAACTAGTTGCCAACTGCTCCCACATCCCAGTCTGTAACAATGTGGCTTGGCACTGTTCTTCATGTTAACACAAGCCAGGTTTGCTGAATTCCAGACACACACAAGTTCACAAAATTTGTTAGTTGCTTCTTTGCAGATTTTTTAAACGGGTGGATAAATTGTAGCCCTCTGCAAGCAATCAGTTCATAGCAAATGCAACTGTCCCTCCCCCCGAAGTTGCTCACTGGATGGGGAGGGAGAGGCAGGGAGAGGGACAGAGGGAGAAAAGTGGTGAGCCCACCCACTTTTGGCTCTGGACCCACCCACTGCTGGCATGCCACCTCTGACTGGTTACCCTCCAAGGCAGCGCTGGCTGGGGCATGCTGGGAGTTGTAGGCCAAAAACATCTGGGGACCCAAGGTTGGAGAACACTGCTCCAAGGGGATATAGCCCTCAACAGAAAAAGGGTTCTTCTTCACCATACTACTCTCCATTCTGGCGCGATAATACCTGCAGAGTTGATTAGATTGCCAGGTTGTAGCAGGGTTAGACCTGCAGTCTCATGATCTCCGTTGGAAGGAGGACCCCACCTGCAGGCAGAACCACGCTCTTCCTCTGACCAGCCAGATGCCACCTTCTGTCTGCACCAGATAACACTCAGTCCCACTCTTACCCTACCAGGCTGCGCACCTGATCTGCCAGGTACCACCTCTTAGCTCCCAGCTTCACCCACTGCACCTTCTGGCAAACGTGATTTCCCCATCTTTCAACACATGCTTATTTGTATAGCAGAGAGACTCTAACCCAGGGGTCCTCAAACTAAAGCCCGCGGGACACATCCGGCCCGGCGGCCGATAGAGACTACTTGCGAGGGAAGGGGAGGAGGAGCGAATGAACCGGAGGTGGGGCGCGGACAGCCCTCCCTCCCTCCCTCCCTCCCGCCTGCCTGCCTGCCTGCCTGCGGGGTAAGGGGAGGCTGAGCTGGCGGCGAGGCGCGGGCCGGCCGCCCGCTCGCCGCCCTGCATCTCCTGGGAGGGGGGAAGGGGAGGAGGGGCAGACCCACGGTTGGAGAACACTGGACTGGAGGATGCTTAAGCCTTCTCACCCTGATATAAAGCAGCCTTTCCCAAGGTCGGTTCGTCCTCGCAGCAGCCCTGAGACTTGTGTTTCTGGTGATTAATTTTGTGCTAGTTCCATTTTACAGATGTGGGAAACTGAGGCCGAGCAAGAGGCGAGTATGTGGCTAGGACCCAGGGGGTGAGGGCAGCTCTTTATTTATTTATTACACGTGTATCCTGCCTTCTTTCCTGAAAGGAACCCAGGGCGGCTTACATAATCCTCCTCCTCCTCCTCTCCCTTTTATCCTCACAACAACCCTGTGAGGTAGGTTAGGCTGAGAGTCAGTGAGTGGCCCAAAGTCACCCAGTGAGCTTCATGGCTGAGCGGGGACTAGAACCCGGATCTCCCGAGTCCCCCAGTCCAACACTCTAACTAACCACTATGCCACGCTGGCTCTCAGTATGTTCTCTGGGTACCAGGTCTTCCTGACCTACCCTAGGGAATGGGTTTGTACTTTTAAGGCTGTGATCCTTGTATTGTTTTTTCCTGTTTTTTTGCACTACAAATAAGATATGTGCAGTGTGCAAATCAAGGCTTTCTAGACCTTTTTAAAATTTAATGTATTTCCATTTTAGACAGCAAATTAATTTATAATTAATTTATTATTAATTTAATAACTTTCCATTTAATCAAGTAAAAAAAAAAAAAGGACCCCAGTCCTTTTTTTTTTTTTTACTTGATCCATTTGTTCATATTTTTTCAAACTATAGTCCAGCCCCCCAACAGTCCAAGGGACAATGAACTGCCCCCCCCCCGTTTAAAAAGTTTGAGGACCCCTGCTCTAACCCATGTGAATAATCACAAGGGCAGCGGACCGGTGTGTGTGTGTAAATATTCCAGGAGAGGGCAGCGGGAGAGTGAGAATAATTCCCGGACACTGAGCTTTGAGAAAAACAATGAAAGATTGTGAGGGCTGGAAATTAATGTTTTCATGTGTGCCTCAGTGTGTATGTACAGTGTGTGTGTGTGTATGCAGGGGAGCGAGGAGAGACAATGCATGTTGTACATGAGTGTGAGGATGGCCTAATATTTTATGCATGGGGGAAACGGAAGAAAGGCCTCCCCCATTTTAGGCACTGAGAGAAGCAAAACACAACAAAGCACTCTGCTTGCTGTCAGAGGCTGAAGATGTATTCATTTTTATTAATATTTCTCAGTACTGGCATTGTCTGTCAGTTTCCCTGTTAGCTTCTTCCCCTACTTGGCACTGCCTGACATTGCAATTGTTTCCTTAAGGGAACATGAGACTTGCTTCTTATTTATTTCCTTTTCTGGTGGTTGTATTTGCTTCAAAGTCTCTTTGTCACCCTTCTTGGTGACAGAAACTCATGTCTGGAAACCAGGGTAAATCGGTTGCCTTTCAAAGCCCCCCTTCCAGGAGAAAAAGATAGCAGAAAAAGAATATCCTGCATTATTTACCTCCTACATCCTCCGTGTGGACCTCCACCGCCACCTTCTTCCCCCACTCCCAACGCTGGCAATGCCAGCCTCCCTGGTTGTTTAGACATCGAAATCTCTCTTGAGGAGGTGCTAGATGACAGAATGCTTAGCCAGTATCAGGCTGTCTTTCTCAAGGGGTCTGCTATAAATTCGATATTTATACTGCCAGGATATGCTATATAAGCTAATTTTCCTACAGGAACTACAGTATCCCACCACAGGAACTAACAGGAAACTCTCTTGGCAGGTAGTTTGGGGATAACAGTACTTAACTACCATTTAAGGAAACATTCTGAATCTGGTAGCTCAGCCAGGACCAAAGTATTCACACTTGAAACTGTAGGCTGGATTTACCGGTACTGGTAGATCTCTGGGTGATTTGCACTAGAATGGCAAGGATTTCTGTCTACCAATGTTTTAACAATAACAACAACAAAATCACACACACACACCACGCCCTAAGGTATACTGCTGGAATAAAGAAAGTAACCAGGAATTATTTTTTGTGTGTAGAAGAAAGACTGTGAGCCAGGTGACCGGCTAGATGGGCGATTTAAAAATATAATAAATAAATAAATACATTTTCACTTCTGGTACTCAAAACTAATTCCTAGGCTCAGACTTTTTAAATTTTCAGTGTTTGTCTTCTGCATCTGGCTCTTGTTGGTGGATCTCAGGGTTCTAGTACAAAGAGAGAGAGAGAGAGAATCCCACAAGCCTCAAGTCTGCCCAGCCCTCCTCTAGACCAGTGTTCTCCAACCTTGGTTCCCCAGATGTTTTTGGCCTACAACTAAGTTCCAGCATGCACCTGAGAGCATACCAGCATACAACTAAATTCCAGCATGCCCCAGCCAGCATAGCTGGCTGGGGCATGCTGGGAGTTGTAGGCCAAAAACATCTGGGAACCCAAGGTTGGAGAGCCCTGCTCTAGAACATCAAAGGGGGAAACCTACACAAAGGAAGAGAGGTATCCTGCTTAATTAATTTCAGACCCCCTTTTTTCTTTTTTGCCATTTCTGGGCATTGCCACATCAACTACTGAACTGATTTAGGCAGGGTTGTTGGTTTTGGAAATATATCCATTTTTAATATCTACGGTTAATATAGATCCATCTCCAGGCCATAGCATCAAGCACACCCTGAGGTCTAAGCTTCTCTTGACCCTTCTGGAATGTTAAAGATTCATTGATGAAGGTAAATTATCAGATTTAGACCATTCTGCTCATTTCAGTGCACCTTAAACCACACAGCAGGGGGATTCAAATTTGTGCACGGAGCTAAACAACAAAACTGTAAACTTAACCTATGTGCTGGCCTCAGGATGTAGTAATTGTTACTAGCATATAAAAACGCCAAAGTGTAGAGTCCAAGTTCTAGAAGTTCACAGTTTGCTGCAATGTTGTCCAGCTCTCCTCTGATGGACTCGCTGGATCATCCATCTAGTCCAGTTTGGTATTCCAGTCACTCCTCCTCCTCCTCCCTCTATCTCTTTCTTTTCCTCTTTTTTCCCCCTTAGAAGTCTCAAACTTGCCCTATTCCGGCATTCAGAATATGTGTAGAATCTGTTGGTGTGTGTCGAGTTGGGAGATTTATAATCCTATCTGTGTGCTAACAGACGCCTGAAATTCCACACACAGATCTTCCAGATCTCACCTCCCTGCGCAGCGTGCAGCGTGCTGTGTCGGTACCAGTTTGGCCAGCCCAGTCTGCCCTGTAATCAGACTTCCTTCCAGCTTCCCCGTTGCAGATTAATCCATGGAGTCAGGAAACACTCTGGAACACCACAGGTCTAATTCTGCCTGTTTATTTACTTAGCAAGTAAAGTTCTACAGAGTATACATTTCCTAGTTACAGTCCATGTGCAGAGTATAAATGCATAGCAAGCATTACATCCAGTGGAGTGAGTTGAGCTTCACTCCACTGCAAAGACATTACATTGTTGCAGGAACAAAGTCTAGCAAGAAGAACAAGAAGAAGAGAGAAAGCAGTCCACCTTCTCTCTAAAATGGCTTCAGACAGAAAACAAGTTAGCACGTCATCAGAACATACAAACCATGTGACCAGCTCATATTGTTCTCACAGTCTAGGTTCCCATGCGAAAACACAAGGATCCCAGTAAGACACAACAAACCTGTTTACAGCCATTCTGTCTCTTCCATGTGTAAACAATGTGCTGCAGCTGGTGAAGTGATACATATCACAACAGAATCAACATGCTCAGAGAAGGAGCACTCTAGTCCCCCCCCCCTTGCATGTTTCCATCACCCTGTATATATGTATATTTCTTTCAAATTTTCATGAAAAGTACTACATTTCTGATGTACATTATTCTGGCTTGTTGAGGAAGTGTTCCTTTGTTTGGTTCAATGAAATTCAGAGCAACAATTTAAAAGTTATTAAGGTTTTTCTGCCCCATGACAGAAACTGCTGGCAAAGTTAGGTCGGGCATGCTCAGTTTATTTCACTCAGTTTCACTCTGAAGCTAGAATGTTGCCAGTACTCCAGTGTTTTCAGAGGCTTGTATGTGCCATGCCTATTTAGTTATGGAATGTGACCTCACAAGATGAGACTACACATTACTACACAGATTGGGACCCTAGCATGGGGGTGGTAGGGAGACTTTAAGTCTCCCCCCCACAGCTGTAGTTCCAATCTGGATCACACACACACCCTCCAATTTACATTGCGAAAATGGCATCCAGTTGTAATGTAAATTGCAGAAATAGGGGAAAGGGTTAAAGCCTCCTAGCCAGTAGCCACCACTCTAGGGTCCTGATCCATATAAGGTCCTGGCTGTGAGCTTACTTTTGAGTAAAAAAAGGGGGGAACCCTAGCTACGTCTTTAAAAACCCCTCCTCTAGTTTCCTGCATTGAGCAGGGGGTTGGACTTGTAGGCTCCTTCCAACTCTATGATCTATGAAAGCAACCTGCAGTGTGACCCTTAGAGAAATGGGGTGGGGATGGAATGCACAGGTTCTGGGAGCAGAAGGATCAGGACCTCACGCTACCTTTCTGAAAGCAAAAATGCAGTGCAAGGGCCCCAGTCCTTGCTCTTACTTTCTGTGTGGTAGGAAAAGGACATCCAAGCATCATGTCTCACACTAGGGGTATAGTCACACATTACACTGAACATGCATTCACAGTTCACACTCTGTCTACGCTCATTAAGATGGCTGTGAAAATCTAGCCCTAAACTTGCAAGAAATCTGATTCAAATCTGGGGAGAGGGAAGGATTGCCAACATTTAATTATAAACGTCCTTTTCAAAAACCAGGGAAATTCAATGATTTAAAAAACCTGTCAGCTTCAGACCAGAGTTAAGGCTATCTCAGGATGGTTCAAGCTACACAAAGCCAAGAAATCGGAAGCTAAGGCTGACACCTGAACTGACAGGGTGATCAGTGATGATGTTGTGCAACGTCATAAATTGTGCTTGCTAACAACTTGCCCTCCCTGCAGCCACACTTTCCCACACTTCTCAGAACTCCTACAGCTATCTTACCTCAGGATTCCAGATATGGAACTGAATAGGACAGTGTTCTCCAACCTTGGGTCCCCAGATGTTTTTGGCCTACAACTCCCAGCATGCTCCAGCCAGCGTAGCATCTGGGGACCCAAGGTTGGAGAACACTGGAATAGGAGCTTCTACTTCACCAACTGGCAATGCAAGGACAATGCACTCTGTGCAGGTAAGCAAGGCAGGGGAGCAGGGTGATGGATGCCATGCCTCAATATATGACTGCTGAAACCTGGATGGAAAAATGGCAGGGGCATTTCATGTCAGCCCTCTGGCTCTAGTGGTGTGCCATGAATGACAGGACTTAGCCCATTATGGCTGTGGTGGCAGAGAGGGAGGAGGTGTGGACAGTCACATGCAGAACTGACCCTAATGTTTTTGCACCTGTAAGTGTCATCATACCTAGTATATGCTACATGCAATCACCACCTGATATTTAGTCAGGGGCTGAATTTACAGTAGAATGCTAATTTCCTTTCTAGGACCATGTTCTCTGTCCTCACATTTCCACATTATAGTGGCGTAGCCATGAGAAATGAAAGGGTGGGTGGTGCTGCTGGACCTCCCAAGCACAGCAAGTTTATAGAGAGAAGGGGAAATGGAAGAACTATGAAGTAATTAATCTCGAGTCCGTGACCAACTAACTCTTCCAAGTCCCTTCTCAGGCAACAAAGACAAATGCAGAAGGGTGGGCAAATGGATGTGCTTGGGGGTGGCAGGGCCATTGTTCAGCCAAAGGCAGGCAGAGCTGGACTTGCTGCAGTGGCATTCTGACGGTGTCCATTTTATTTCTTTGCACAGTTGTTGACAATTACAGCAGCCCATGTGTATGGTGAGATATCATCCGTGAGTCAGCAGCAGTGCCAAGTCCTGCTGGATTGGGCAGAAGAGGCAGTGCTGAGTGTTTGCGGCTTTGTGAAAGGAAAGAGAATGGCCACCTTACGCAGAGGGAATGTGTGTTGGGGGGGAAGCCTCTTTGTGAGTCCGGGCTGCTGGACAGGAGGAAAGGTAGGGAGTGTGAGTGCGACCCGATAAGCTGGTGCAAAGCTTTCCTTTTGTGTCCTCCTCTTCATGATTTTGAGCAGAGCTGGTTTTGCACAAAATGGAGGTGGAGTCAGCTCAGAACAGAACAGACGTGGCTGGTAGGGAACGGAGGGGGCTGATGTGTCATGGGGCTGACCTGGTTTCTCCCGCTTTGTGCCAGAGTCCTATCTGTTGGTCACGGTTGGGGGCATAACACCTGTAATCCTGACTATATAATAACTACAACCATATCCATCATGAAACTAAATATTCTAAAGCAGTTTTGTTTCTGTGAAGGATCACTAGCAGGAATGGATCCTTTGCGTGAGTTCGGCGCTTAACGGGTTAACCGGCACTGAGTTACAGCCCGTATGAGCGCTGGCGACCACCTGAGAGGCTTTCGCGCACAAGAGGAAACCAAAGCCCTTTAAATGACCAAATAAGGCTTTTATTTGTTTACACAAAACACAGAGCGGAACTAACAGCTCTCCAGGAATACTACAATGTCAACACAACCTTAGTTGACCCCTGCGTTACTCAATGAACAGGCTCCTAGGCTAGCGGATTGAATCTGGTCAATTACCTCAGATCAGAGACTTTACGCTTAGTCAGTTTCAGCCTGGCTCCGGGTCGGCCGATCTGGGGATGAGAATGGCTTACTCGGGCTGCCGCTTGAAGGACGAATCTGGCCCCGACGTACCCTGGGTTCCCAACAACCCTCTACCGGAAGGGAGAGGGGTTTTCTACCCCTGAGTTCCCGCTCTCCCCACCCTCCAGGTCAGGTGGGGCTTATGCCTGCCCCTTCGTGTCAGGTGGGCTTATTCCTGCCCGGGGAGAAGGTGACGTACTGGTACTTCACAGCTCTTTGAGACTGCCCTGATAGTTTGATGGTCCTTGATGGTCCTTCCTGGGTTTTTGTGGATCTCCACCGAGACTCTTCCTTGTTGGGGATGACGACCGGTCTGGCTGCTTCTCCTGTGACTTCATCCCTCCTCCCTCGCCCCCTCCCTTAGCCAGGCTGGTAGCGGAAATGGAGGCTAGGGCAAAAGCCTCGGCATAGCGAGTGGCAAAGTCAACAACAGTCAGTATAAACTTCTTCCCCGTCTTGGTGGGGGGATTCAAGGGTCCCACAATATCTACCCCTATCCTTTCAAAAGGGGTGCCCACAATGAGTAGGGGTTGAAGGGGGGCTTTCGGGTGGTCCCGGTTATGCCCCACCCACTGGCAGACATCGCAGGACCGGCAATACTCTCGGACTTCATTCGCCACCATGGGCCAATAGAACCGTTCTATCACCCTGGCTAATGTCCGTTTCTGTCCCAAGTGACCTCCCCACGCTACATCGTGGGCCAACTGCAGCACAGCCTGGCGGTACCTTGCAGGCACAACTAATTATCTTTTCTTCGGCTGGGGACCCGGTTCGGTTTTTGGGCAGAATTCTCAGTAAAGGGCTCCTGCTTCCCACAAAAACTGTTCTCGCTGGTCCCCTGCCCCCAACCCTTGACCGGCCCGATCCCGGCATTCTCGGAGGGACGGGTCGCGCTGCTGCTCCTCCTGGAACACCTTTTGAAAAGTTTTGAGCTCCAAAATCTCGGGCCATTGGGGCGAACCCCCCTTGGTCCTCCTCCCTCACCGAAGCGGCGGAGAACAGTTGGTTGCCGGGGTCACTTTACCACAACTGGGATGGGGGGTCAGGGGGCTGGGAGGCTGTGGGGCAGGGGCTTGTTTGGCATGACATCGTGTCACCACCCCCACCTTGACCTGGGCAGCCCGGAACGCAATGTCGTTCCCAATTATGATTCCCCCATTCTTGTTGTCCATGTACTATAACATCCACCTTCCCTTCCCATCCCTTGTACTTGACCCAGACCCGGGCAAGGGGAACAGCTATGTTGGGGGAGTTATAGGGCTTTATGGCACAGGTACGCCCTTTTAACAGCTGTCTCTTCTTTACCTTACTCCGAGGTAAAGCAGTTATGTCCGCCCCGGTGTCCCTATACCCCACATGGGAAACATTGTTCACAGAGATGGACTCACAGAATTTGTTCTGGCTCCAACGCAGTTGCTCCGGCGAGGCAATGCGCATCAGGGATGCTTGCGAGATGGCCCCAAGGGAATGCTGTCCTCCGCTCATCAGGGACCGCGCCGCATCTTCTACTTCCTCCTCTAGGGACGAGCTTGATTGCTGATCCTCCTCGTGTTCCTCCGGTTCGCGGGACTCTGGAGCAAGCATCCTTCCCACCTTGCCCGGGGATGTCTTGGAGTTTCGGTTCTTCGCGAGGAGCTTGGGGCAACTCCTCTTGAGGTGACCCGGTTCCTTGCAGTAAAAACAGCCACTGGTGCTGGGGCTCTCTTTGGGCTTGCTTGGGGCTCCCTCCCGAGGTTTGGGGTTGCCCTTCTCTGCGCTCCCTCTGGCCCCGCCACGACTGAGGTTGCCCCCCTTCGCTCCTTTGGGCTGCCGATATAGCCCCATTTGGTCGGCCAACTTGCCCATCTCCCGACAGTTTGGGGGGTCCCGGTCCCTCACCGCCGTAGCCAAATCCTCTGGGATGGTGGCACAAAATTGTTCCTGGATCATGAGTTCTCGCACCTCCGCCAAAGTGGTTTTCCCGTTGGCCCCAATCCATGCATCCCAAACCTGCCCCAGGTGCGCCATCCAGGAGGCATACGTGTCCCCTGGGGAAGGCTGCCCGTAACAAAATTTACGGCAACAATGTTCGGCTGTGAGGGCAAACCTCTCCCTCACAGCCTCCTTGAATGCCACATAGTCCAAGGGGGCAGTTTGCGTGTGAATACCCAGGAGATCAGCCAGCTCCCCGCTGACCTGAGTCCTCAAGGCAGACATTCTCAAATTGTCCGGCACCTTCTGCTCCAGGCAGGCAGCTTCGAACAGGGTGAAGAAGATCAACACGTCTTGCCCGGGCTTGTAGGTGGAGAATTGCTTCCTGTCCCATTTAGGGGTCGGGGTGCTCCCACTCTGGGGTGTAGGGGGTCCCCCCTGTCCGGCGCCCGCGGTCAGCCTGGCCAACTCCAGCTGCATCTGCAGCACCGCTTGCTGATGCTGGATCATCTCTTGTTGATGTCGCATCACCTCCCTGGTCTGCTGCCAATTAAGTTGGGGGAAGAGGGCATCTAAGCCTCCTCCTCCTATGGCCCCACCAGCAACCCCTCCGTCGAGGTCTTCCTCTAACTCGGGGTGCCTCCTCTCGCTTCTCCTGAGGCTACTCGTAAGGCTGGGGCTACCCCATTGCTTGGGTTCCTGCCCTGCCAGCAAGGATGAGGGGGCTCCCCCCCTCCTGGTTTGCAATCTTCGGCCGCACTACCCACTCCATTGTGGAGACCTGGCTCCCTTCTCTGGTTGGGGTCTCTGGGCTGCTCCCTAGCTCCAGCTGTTCCTGGCTCAGGCTATTCATTACTTTGGTCTGAGCGCTTTTCCAGCAATCCGCTAGCCTGCCCTAGACCCTGTTAGTTCCGTCCGTTAATTGTGGTTTCCAATTGTCCCGTCGTCTGCCACCATGTGAAGGATCACTAGCAGGATCCTTTGCGTGAGTTCGGCGCTTAATGGGTTAACCGGCACTGAGTTACAGCCCGTATGAGCGCTGGCGACCACCTGAGAGGCTTTCGCGCACAAGAGGAAACCAAAGCCCTTTAAATGACCAAATAAGGCTTTTATTTGTTTACACAAAACACAGAGCGGAACTAACAGCTCTCCAGGAATACTACAATGTCAACACAACCTTAGTTGACCCCTGCGTTACTCAATGAACAGGCTCCTAGGCTAGCGGATTGAATCTGGTCAATTACCTCAGATCAGAGACTTTTACGCTTAGTCAGTTTCAGCCTGGCTCCGGGTCGGCCGATCTGGGGATGAGAATGGCTTACTCGGGCTGCCGCTTGAAGGACGAATCTGGCCCCGACGTACCCTGGGTTCCCAACAACCCTCTACCGGAAGGGAGAGGGGTTTTCTACCCGAGTTCCCGCTCTCCCCACCCTCCAGGTCAGGTGGGGCTTATGCCTGCCCCTTCGTGTCAGGTGGGCTTATTCCTGCCCGGGGAGAAGGTGACATACTGGTACTTCACAGCTCTTTGAGACTGCCCTGATAGTTTGATGGTCCTTGATGGTCCTTCCTGGGTTTTTGTGGATCTCCACCGAGACTCTTCCTTGTTGGGGATGACGACCGGTCTGGCTGCTTCTCCTGTGACTTCATCCCTCCTCCCTCGCCCCCTCCCTTAGGGGAAGACTGTGTGTGTGTGTGCAGACTTGTGTTGGGCTTTCTCCACAGTTTCTTTAAAACAGTGTTCTCCGACCTTGGGCCCCCAGATGTTTTTGGCCTACAACTCCCAGCATGCCCCAGCCAGCGTAGCGTGGGAGAGGGGTGTGTTGGCTTTTGGAAAATGCTTTTGTGTGGAGGGGGGGTATCATTGAGGAAGGGATTCAACTGATCCCTGGTGTCCAACCCCATGCGCCCTTCTTCCTTTGGGAGCTGGCATTGCTAGATTCACCCCATGGCTCTGACCTGGGCAGGGAGAGGTTGGTGGCAGCAGGCGGCAGCAGGCCCACAACTTCCCCACCTTCTCTCCCACACACCTTTATCCTCTGTGATTTTTTGTTTGGCAGCTACTTTTGACTAGGTACATATCGATAAGAGCAGCTGTGAATTGCCACACAATTTATTTTTAAACTTCCATTGCTGTGTACCATTGAAAGTGTGCATGCAGTCAGCAGACTCAAAAAGAAAAGAGAAAAAGGAAACTGAAACTGCAGCATGCCCTCCCATTACCCCCACGACTGCAGCAGTGCGCTGAGGCGATGTGTCATGCTCTCTCACTACAAACAGAAACAATAGAATACACATGACCTTTCCAACTCCTCTTACTTCTCCCACAATTGCATTTGTGTGTGGGGCTCAGTCATGTTATAAACATGGTGGATGCTGCACTGTATTCATTAGCATGTGCCCCCACAGCAGTCATTGCATTTTGCAAAAAAAATCAGCGTTGTGCTGCCTCACCCACAAAAGGGGCTCTAGGGATGATCTTTCTCTGGAGATGTGGTCATTGCTTTTTTGCTACTGTCTTTAAATGAAGGAAGAGATGTCCCCTCTATTATGGAGGGGGGGACTGCAGGTAAATGAAACAGGAAGCACCTTGCCCACTGGAAAACTAGAGTAATTCCACCATACTAAAAATCCCATACAGTGGGTTCCTGTTATGAAGTGTACCTGATTAACATAATGGTTAATTCAGCCCTGTTTCTTCTAGTCTCTTGTGACTCGTAGCTCCATCAGTTGACAGGGACAATTCTGTGACGCAGCATATGAAAATAATTGCTTTGTTTGATCAGACCAAGTCCACGTAGTCCAGCGCTCTGCCTCCTACAGCAGCCAGCCAACAGTCAGCGCTGTGGCTTCACTGGTAGGTTGTTAAGGCTTTTAAAAAAAAAAATATTTTAAGGGACTACTTCAAAGAGTTATCAGAGAAGTTCTCCCAAGCCAGGCTCAGAGAAGAATTTTTGAGGCTTTTAAAGCCCCCAAATCATTCTCCTACTCAGATCAAAATACAGACAGAGAAGACTTTGTGGCGTCTCTCCCCCAGTCCCCCATAGCCCGCTTCATCCGCTCCCAGACACTCTGTCCCTTTCCTTCCCTGGTAAGCAGCAGTGGGAGCAGTGGCGGTGGCATACAGGGACAGGACAGGAAGTAAGGTGGTCCTCCCTCCCCCCCCCCCCCCGCCTCCCTCTTCGTCCCCCAGTGTGCTGAGTTGCAAAGCCCTGAAACAGAAGGCCTGGGGGACCCACGGAGATGTCGCTCCCTTGAGGACTCCTGCAATTGCAATGTGTATTCAGCATGCCAGAGCAAAAAAGTGGGAGGGAAGGGGTAATCCTCATCCTTTTCCTCTCTCTTTGTGCTGCTACAACTTCTACTTGCCAGGTAAGGACCTTGCTGAAAACTAAAGAAAGTAGGAGCAGAAGCTTTAGATCGGGGGGGGGGGGGGTCAGCAACTTCTGACCCTTGGCCTTATTGTATGTATCCCCTAGCATAACCCCCCCATTCCTTCCCATATGTGTGTGTGGGGGGGATGGATGTGGGTATGTGAGTGTGGGAAAGAGTGTGGAGTGCATCACCACTACCACCTCCCTTTTAGTATCATCACCACCCCAAACACATGAGAGAGAGAGAGAGAGAGAGAGAGAGAGAGAGAGAGAGAGAGAATCTGTGAGTAGGGTGTTTCTAACCCCACCAGCTACAGACATGTAGCTCCTGAAAGTTTACCTCTGATGGAATGAAGGCTTTGGTGGAAAAAAGTTTGCCCACACCTGCTGTAGATCTACCCAACATTCACCAAAGCCAGTTATCAGCTTATAGATTCATAGATCATAGAGTTGGGAGGGGCCTACTACGAGGCCATCGAGTCCAACCCCCTGCTCAATGCAGGAAACTAGAGGAGGGGTCTCCCATCCAAGTAACAACCAGGCTTGACCCTGCTTAGCTTTCCATGCTCAGACAAGCTGAGCCAGCGTGAGCCACAGGCCTGTCTTCAAGCATTTAAAATTGCTATGCTCCACTGCATTGAAACAGAGCACTGAGAAGGTATATGCACAACACCTTTGCAGATCCTGCAAATAAAACCCCTGCCAACCCCCCAAAAGCATTCAGGAACTACTGTTTTTGTTTTTGTTTTAAAAAATTTTTATCAGTTTTTTTAAAAATATGAAATACACCAAAACAAAGAAACGCCATAGAAGGGGGGGGGGGGGACAACACAGAGAATTTTCTTACAGTGATTTAAATGGATCCATTACTGTAAATATGTATGACATATATATCCATAAGTTTCAAAAAGTATATAGTAATACAATTATCAATAAAAATAGTTACGCATAAACATCAGAAAAAGCAGACCAAATATTCATGTATTTATCCATCCGCAGGTGGTGTCTAAATACCACGCGCTCAAATGTTGAAAGCATTATTAAGTCCTCAATCCATTGTGTTTTAGGAGGTGAGTGTTTATCTTTCCAGTGTTGTAATATCAGTCTTTTGGCTGTCAAGAGGGCGCGGGAAATCCACATGCGTTGTCCTTGTGATAAATTCCATACTGCAGATATATAATTTAAAAGAATGTGTGCATCGGTACATATTAAGGAGCATTCTAATACTAGATTTATCCGTACTATGACCTCTACCCAGAAAGAAACATCCACTGGGCATTGCCAAAATATATGGGTAAACAAAGCATTCACAGTATTACACCTCCAACAGTTAGCTGACTTAGACAAACCCTTATTAAAAAGATGTTGTAAACACGAAACAAAAGTTTTTGCTGAATGAGACATTAAAAAATCCAGGAACTACTGTGAATTACAGGGCCAAAAGTAGATTTTAAGAGGTACCTGTTAAATTCTCCTTTAAAACCAGGCACTCCAAATCTCCCATTTTGGTTTGGAGGCTTCTAGCATTAGCATAGAAATGCCTATACATGGTGTCCCTCCCCAGATGCCCCTGGTGTGTGCATCTTTTACTATGGCCTTTAGGCCTCTTTCACTGGCTATCATGTTTCACCATATCTTCCTGGCCTATTTCCTCCCCATCTCCATTTGGGCTAGTGGTGGGGCCGAGCTGGAGTTGGCTGGAGGCTCGCTCCGGGCTCGCCCCCCCCCGCGAGCGGCAGCGGCCCGATCCCGCTCTTCAGAGCGGCGCGGAGTGTTGCTCACGCTGCTTGCACCGCCGCCGGATAACCCCCCCGCCCCCCCCACCACTGCCGCCGTCGGGGAGCCCCCCGCCCCCCTGCCGCTGCCGCCAGGACCCCCCCGCCGCCTACCTGGTCCTGCTCTGGCACGCTGGATCCCCGCCCGCGCTCTATTTTGGCGGGAGGAACCAGGGCAACAGGGCTTAAACAGCCCTGTTGCCCTGGTTTTCCCAGCCAAAAACAGAGCGCGGGGGGTCCAGCGCGACGGAGCAGGGTTCCGTCGCGTCACTTCCTCCACGCTGGAAGTGACGTGACGGGACCCGTTGGACAGGGAAGGAAGGGTCTCTGCTCGGCGGAGAGCCCAGGTAAAGCCCATGGGGGGGGGCAGAGAGCCCGCACGGACAGGCCCAGTTCGGGCCTCACTCGTGTCTGCGGGCTGCTCGGCTACATCTCTAATTTTGGGCAAGCAGAAATGGTTTCACCTTCATGCCCTAGGGATGATTCAACCCAAACCTGATGCTTCCCAGCTCCTGTTGGCTTTCCCCTAGGGTTCAGTTTAAAAGCTGCTGTGCCAGCTTTCTTATGTTTAGCGCCAGCAGTCTGGTTCTATTTTAGTTCAAGTGGAGCCCGTCCCTCTTGTACAGGCCCAGCTTGTCACAAAAAGTTCCCCAGCGCCTAACAAATCTGTACCCCTCCTCTCTGCACCACCGTCTCATACACGCATTGAGACTCCTCAGTTTCGCCTGTCTAGGTGGCCCTGCATGTGGAACAGATAGCATTTCAGAGAAAGCCACCTTGGTGGTCCTGGATTTCAGCCTCCTACTCAGCAACCTAAATTTGGCTCCCAGGAGTCAGGACCTCATGAACACATTTCCCCACATCATCGGTACTAACATGGACCATATCAACTGACTCCACTCCAGCACTAGCTACAAAGTTATCTAGATGGTGCGTGGTGTCCACAGCCTTCACATCAGACAGGCAATTTACCATGTGGTCCACACGCCCGTCACAAACCTAGCGCTCCGTGTGTCTAATGATCTAATCTCCCACTAACACAAGCCCCCACCCCACCCTCCAGAAGGCACGTCCTCAATGTGAGAGCATATTTGTTTGTCTTCTGAGGAATGGGTTCCTTCTAAAGCAGTGTTCTCCAGCTTTGGGTCCGCAGATGTTTTTGGCCTACAACTCCCAGCATGGCTGGGGCATGCTGGGAGTTGTAGGCCAAAAACGTCTGCGGACCCAAGGTTGGAGAACACTGTTCTAAAAGATCATTTCCCTCTTAATCAGAATGGTGCCCTCCTTCTCCGAGAACCCCATTCCCAAGCAGAGAAGTTGTTACCCAAGGATTGGGACACCACTCTTAGATCCCTGAAGGTCTCATCCACCAACTCTGCCTCTCTTAGCTTCTCCAGGTCAGCAACCTTGGCTTCAAGGGAATGAACTTGTTCCCTGAGAGCCAGGAGCTCATTACACCAAGCACACACTCATGACTTCTGGATAGCCCCCATACCCATGTTGGCTTTCTACCTTCATAATTGTTCTTGTTTTGTTTTTTGTGGGGTTGTGTTTTTTGTTGTTGTTGTTGTTGTTGCTATTATTGGGTTTGTTTACCTGGAAAACTAAGTTATTTACTAGGAGAATGTGGGGAATTTATTTATAGTTCATTATATTTGCAATTATTTATTTATAGTTAGTTACTATGAGAAGGCAGGGAAGAGTCAACTGCCCTGGCCTCCTCATCCTCTTGCTATACTCCTACGGGTGCCAGGGCCGGCGCTACCGCTAGGCAAACTAGGCGGTTGCCTAGGGCGCGTGGCTGAAGAGGGCGCAGAAACGCTGCGCTCTTCTTCGCTGCCGCCACCGCTGGGCCGCCCCCCCTGCCGCCGCCGCCACCAGGCCGCACCCTCCCGCTGCCGTGCTCCCGCCGCCGCCGCCGCCACCCCCCGCCCCGCCCCGCCCCGCCACCTACCTTCTCCACGCCACTTCCGGAGCCCCGCCCGCGCTGTTTTGCCAGGAGGAACCAGGGCAACAGGGCCCAAAAACAGAGCGTGGGGGTCCCGTCGCGTCACTTCCTCCTCCTCGGAGGCGGCAGCCAGGGCAGGGGGAAGGTAGGTGGGGGGGGTCCGGCGGCTGCCGGGGGTGGTGGTTTGCTCCAGAGCCCCCCCCCACAGCATGAGAGGGGGGGTGCTAAATATAATATCGCCTAGGGCGCCAAACTGCCCTGCACCAGTCCTGACGGGTGCTTACCGTAACTGGCTTGTGCACTTATGCTTTGTCACTGGGGCTCCTCACACTCTGAGAATTGTCTCTTGGAAGCCTGCCTCCTCCAACTAGCTTGCCCCAACTGCTGCTGCAGCCAATCTAATTAGGGCTGAGTTCCTTTTTTGTGTTTTTTTGCAGGAGCTGAGTTCCTTTTAGTGTGTGTTTTTAAAAACTAACTAAGCTGAACTCTCAAACTTGGATGAGTCTATTTCTGAACTTTAGTTTATGAGCTGCTCTATAAGACGTAAAACCTGAGCCTACATTGAGCCCATTTGCAGGGCTATAATATTTATTAGAGCCCAGACACAAGTAAAAATACATGCCACTGATCAAGAGGAAAAAAACAAACACCCAGAACCAACTCCTAAGGTGAGGAAGTTCCTGTCCAAATCTGCTTTGCCAAAAAACAGCAGTAGAGTGCAAAAGAATCCTTGCTGGTATTCATAAGCCCAGAGCATGACCAGCTATGGTACCATATGCTACAAGTACTCTGGAACCAACAAATGTGCAGAACAAAGCGAACAATGCAACTTCTAAACTAGAGAAAGGTTTGTGCATTGTTCACTGGACTCAAAGAAACAAAGGGACCAAGATGCATGGTAAGATACTGTTGATGTTGCAACTGTCCCGTTCCAGCCCCCAGCACAGAGAAGGCAATCAGTCTTAGAGACAGTCCTTTATTGGTGCAATCCACTTGACCAGTGAATTGCTCTCTTGGAGGCAATCAATGCCCAGCAATATAAAATCACCCAGCAATCATTTGTCATACAAATTCCACTCACCAAAGCCCAACAAACGTGCCAGAAATCCAAGGATGTGGGAAGTAGTCCAGAACGACGGAGTGTTATCACCTACAGTGGGCCTGTGGGACTACCCGAGTTTATATACAGTGGGAGGAGGCACTACTAGGAGTCACTGCTGAGAGTGGATCCTGACAGGGAAACCGACCCCTCAACCTATGACTCCTCCGGACAGGGCGTTTCTGTCCTGCCCTCTTTTGCTGACGCCTTGCCAACGGGCCCATCTCAGAGACCCCCTCCCCTGGAGAGACTGCTTCTTGTTGCTCAGTGGCCATGGACAAAGTCCCTGACTGGTAAGGGGAAGCTCCGTCCAAGGCCAAGTCTCCCAGCTGAGGAGAGTTAACTAACATGGCCTCAATCGTCTCTCCCTCCCCCTGCTCACTGGGAGGCCTGGCAGGACTGCACTGCCTCGTCTCGAAGGCCCCGCAGCTGCAGCCGACTCTCCCAGCTCTTCCCCAGAGGCAAAATCTGTGTCTGACCGTGAATCTCCCTCTGTGCTAGGGCAAGGCCCGACAGCAGCTTTGCAGCAGATAGACTTGAAGCGATTGTGGTGTACATGAGGAGTTTTAATAATTGCTGTCTATATCAAATGCCACAGACATAATTCAAACTGTTTCTGAGTCTTTGATCTGTTTATACTATGGCTGCCACATATCCTTCTGCTCGGGTATACAGTGCTTCTAGACAAGGCTTTCATCATGCCATGACTCTGCCTCATTCATGTAATTTTATGGGGGTCCAGACAATTTTGTCTTCAACTCATAACCCTCCCACTACTACTACATCTTTCCACTACTACTTCTGTCTTTTCTCTTAGAGCTTTTCTGCATGAGGCATTTGTTGTGTGCTCATCATTCCCTACTCATAGTTGTTTACGGGTTCTTTAGAGGACCTCGTGACCCTCCACCTTCACTTCTGTTTGTAAACAGCACTTTCCGCAAGTTTTTTTGAAAGCAGGGGATCTGTGGCACTTACGGTAATTGTAAAGGCGAAAGAAAGCATAATTTCCTTTTGTGTATTTGTGCTATTCCACTATACCTCAGTGCCACCTAGAGGTTATGTAGCAGAAAAGCTGGAAACGCTCTGTGTGTAGTGCTCAGATCTCAATTCTGTGATAAAACCAAAAAGTAGCTGCAGCAGATTAACAGCCTTGTCTAGAAAAGCTCAATGCCTTCTCATTGGTAGTGCTAGAAGCTCTCCACATGGAATTCTGGAAGCACCTCTAGAAAGAGAGATGCTGGGGCTCATCTGTCTCTAAAACCACCTTCTGCTCTGGAAGACCTTTCTCTTTACCCCTGATGTGTGGAGACTCTCTATAGCTAAACGTGAGGGAAATGTACTCTGCAAGAGCTCAAGGGCTTTTCATCTATTCTTCATCATATGTTCTAGCATTGAGCCTTGGCATTGAAAATAGATGCTGGGCCTGAGCCCTAATAAGCCCTGCCACAAATTAAGCCATGTGTGTGATTCATTTAAATAAAGGCAAGCTGTAATTTGGCCATTTGGTAAGTTGGTCATAAATACCAAGCCACGAGGCAAAAATAAAAACCAACTAGAAAAGTAACCCCATCAGGCCAATTGAAATCTGTCTGGGGCTTGGAAGGCAGGGAATTTGGCCAACAGCACTGTCTCTTAGCCAAATGCACATTTACAGCCCTTGCATTCCTTAGTGTCAGCATCATTGCTGCCTCTTTGGGATGCTTCTTTGTATTTGCTTGCAAAGATTTTTGAACCATTTCCAAGGGGCGTGTGTATAGACAGAACCCAGAAAAACGGAGGTAAGGCCTGGACAGATATACAACAGACACTGGAGAATGGAGTGATGTCAACCAAGGCCCTCTTCCTACTGCCACTTTGCTGGTATAGAGAGGGACAAGATGAGCAAACTGTGCTCAAACAGCAGAGCAATATCACCCCAACTTCACAGAATAGTTAGAACTGTCCCTCCACTGTGCAGGCCAAGGGGTTGAAAGCCCCATCACTAGCAAGAGAAAAGAAACAGTGAGTGACAAGCCATCAGGCTGAATGACGGGCGCCAAGGGCCAGAAGGGAACCCACTTAGAATTGATTTTAATCAGTTGGAAAAGGCAGTGCTGGCAGGAGCTGGCAAGCCCCTGTCTGACCCATGCTCATTTGGGGAGATGTCAGGCTGCATTGTAGAGGTGCTCTCTGACTGCTCCCTCCAGGAAGGCCTTAATGAGCCCCTTATACAGCTGCCTTGATGGTAATGAGCACTGATTAACAATGTTCCTGTCCCCCCCCCCACACGCACACCTCTCCGTCATCACACACACACACACATACACAGAGCTAGGTGAGCACCCTCAGCCCAATGCCAGCCTAGTACCATCCCCACTCTGTGCTTTCAGCACACAAACCTGCCGAGATCCTCACACTTTGCCACTGTTTCTGTACAACGCTCCTGCCATCCTAGCCCAGCTTCTCACGTCTGCCTCCTGTTGTTCACAAACTAAGATGCCAGGTCTACTTCATAGAAAAGCTCCATATGTTTTTACTGTGAATAATTTTGACATGTTCCTCTTAGCACATAAATCTGGTAAGGCTAGATCAAGAATTGTCTGGGGACAGACCTGTGAGCAAGCTTTGACAGGGATCATTCTAAAGGCTTTAAAGCAGTGTTCTCCAACCTTGGGTCCCCAGATGTTTTTGGCCTACAACTCCCAGCATGCCCCAGTCAGCATAGCTGGCTGGGGCAGGCTGGGAGTTGTAGGCCAAAAACATCTGGGGACCCAAGGTTGGAGAACACTGCTTTAAACTGCATTAAACTGAACACCACAGGTATAAATGATTTTTTTAAGGGATGTTCACTGACTACTCAAAAAGCCTGATTGATTTTTACCTCCTTTCCCGCCCCTTTCCTGCCTACCCCTCTGCAAGCCCAGCCCCCATCCTCACCTTGTGGAAGGCTGCAAACGTCCAGGCAGCAGTGGGCTCGCTTCAACACAAGCCAGGAGTGTCGCTGAGCAAGGCCTCTCATTAGCCGTAAATTATGCAGGAGGAATGTCTACACTGCATCTGTAAAGTAATTTAACTGCTATGACTTCCTCAAAAGAACCCTAGAAAGTTTAGAACAGTGAAAGGGCGATGGATTTCTAACACAGTTGTTCTCAGAAACAGCAGCACAAAACTGTGATTCCAGGGGTTTCATCAAACAGCTGAATTAGTGTTTGGTGTTTTTTTTTTTTTTTTTAAATCTGCTTATTACTATAGATGTGTCCTTGGTAGGATAAGGGCTGGTTCAGACATGTGTGGCAGCCTCCTCTCAAGAAAGCAGTGAACCAGTAGTGCCTGTGTTCCCAGTTACACACAGATTGCTGGGATTCCCTTGTTGGATGTGCCAGAAATCCAATCATAAGAATTGTGGCAATCAAAATTGTGGGTGCTTGCAAGATTACATACGAGCCCACTGCAGAAGAAATGGACACGTATCTGAGCCAGCCCTAAGAGTATCTATTTTGCACTGTCCCCTTTTGGGGAGAGGCAATGGCTCCAGGATCTTGGGGTGCACACAATAGAGATGTCTATATTTTCAGCAGTGAGCCCGCTGAGGAAGCATACGAACCGCACTTCTGGAAAAATACATCTTTTCATCCAGATCAAGCCCTGTTCTTCTACTCTTGAGCAGGCTGGATCTGCACAGCCCAGACTGGGTAACCCTTGTATCAATCACAAAGCAATTTCCCACTTTTGGAAAAGGGCAGTGCACAACACAGATTGGCTGGCTATGGTTACAAAGGTACTCCCCCCCCCCCCCACATACACACACACCCCTTAGAACAGTTTTCAAGATATTAAAAATAAAATAAAAGCTAAAATAAAAATGAAGCACTAAATACTTGAGCAGATATGAAGAAAAGACTTAAAAAGAAAGCCAGCAGCCCACCTGATTCAGGGTGGATCAAAAAAGGGGTATGTGTGTTCTTCATTTCTTTGGTACAATTTCTTTGGTACAAGAAAAACATGATTTAAAAAAATATTTTTAATGCAATGCACCTTTTTCTCATTATGTGCTGAGAGGCACAGCTGTTTTGAAAGGTTTCACTATGGCAATCACTTCTTATACACAATTCAATTCTGAACTTGGATCCTTGTGGGTTTAAGCTGTGCATCTGTTTTCCAATATTAGCACCAAGACTGAATAGAAAATAATCTTGGCATAAACATTGCTGCCACCAGCATACACTCATTGACTGGGTTCACACAACATGGTAAGCTATTTATTTATTTATTTATTATATTTATTATTTATTATATTTATACCCCGCCTTTTTTCCTGCAAGGAACCCAAGGCGGCTTACAGAATCCTCCTCCTCCTCCTCTCCATTTTATCCTCACAACAACCCTGTGAGGTAGGTTAGGCTGAGAGGCAGTGACTTGCCCAAAGTCACCCAATGAGTTTCGTGGCCAAGCAGGGACTAGAACCCAGATCTCCTGAGTCCCAATCCAACACTCTCACCAATACACCACACTTTGTTTCAGATTGGGTGGCCGTGTTGTCTGAACCCAGCAGCAAGGTTTATTAACCATGCAGAAGCCATTCTGGCCAAGTTCAGACAACATGACAAGCCACTTTCAAACAAACATGGCTTATAAGCTACCGTGGCTTATCATGCTGTGTGAACCCAGTCATTGGTTCCTGTTTAGGAGGCTTTAGAAAGACCAGTGGATGAAGCAACATTTGCAATCAGAAGCTGGCTATTTGCCCTGGTATTATTTTCCTCTCTCCCAGCTCCATGAGTTCCTTACCAAGGTGCTGTGGTTTCATGACTATCCCTTGCCCAAGCATTCACTAACTCAGTGTTCTCCAACCTTGGGTCCTCAGATGTTTTTGGCCTACAACTCCCAGCATGCCCCAGCCAGCTATGCATAGATGTAGGCCAAAAACATCTGGGGACCCAAGGTTGGAGAACACTGCAGCACTGTAAAACAGATGTGCCTCCCCTGCAGTTAGCATGCCAGCCTTGGAGGAGCTTTCTAAGGCTCTCATTAATTCTTTAGGTCATTCTTATATCCTGCTCAAACTTCAGGAACTTAAGAGACACATTGTGATCTCATGCCGTGCCAGGAACCTGTGTATATATGAAGATATTAACCAGAAGAAGAAATGTTTACACGGGGATGAGCCACATCATTGGCCATACCCACATAGCCCCTCGAAGTTCAGACACACAGATCCCAGAATGGTACAGACAAGATCACCTCAGGTGATTGTCAGTTGGCCCTCACAGGGTGATTTACACGGGGCTCTTAGGCAGTCTCCCACCCAGACGCTGTAGCATGTCGTGTGAACCCAGTCACTGACTAGCATTTATATAGCACTCTGGGGAGAAGACGTCAGACGCTATGAGCATCATGCTATCTAGTTTTCCAGAGTTCATCCATCATTACCTTGTTTCTCTTTTTGCCCCCCCCCCCAGATAAAACAGCAAACGAAGGGCCAAAAAGGTGACGCGGGCGGCAGCTATTTTTCTTATCCAAATGCTGCCTTGTTTCACATATAAAGCAGGGCTGGGGCCTGCATAGGTGAGCGGAGTTGTCGCCTCCCGGGCCGCATTAACCTTTTGCTCTCTTGCTTCAGGTGCCTTTTCCCCAGCCTAGCTCCCTTCTGGCATTGGAACCAGGCTTGCAGAAATGTTCCTGCTGAAAGTATGGAACACAGGGTAGGAATTTACTTTTTTTATTCATTTAAAATATTTACCTTGCATTTCAAAAAAATATTTTCAAAGTGGCTTACAGCCTAGTTTTTAAAACAATAATATAAAATAGACAGGAATAAAAATGATAAACAAGAGAAAACAGCACCATTTTCAAACACCAGCAAATCACAAATATAAGAGCCACTCAATAACATCTTAAGAGCTGTTAAAACTAAAAAGCCTTGGAAAACAAAATCACCATTACCTACTGCTTAAAAGACTTCACGTTTGACATCAGCTGAACTGAAGAAGGGAGGGAATTCCTCAACTAAGGTGCCACCACTCAACAGACTGGTACCCTGGTATCCACTCACCTTACCTGAGAAGGCAGAAACACCCAGAGTCAGACTTCTAAGACCTTAATAACCAGAGAGGTTCATATAGGAGAAGATGGCCCTTCTCAGGTCTCCTCATCCATGTGCCCATTTTGCTTTCAAAATTAGACCATATCCTCGCTCCATCTCACTCCACTTTATATGTGAATGGAACAGACATACACATAACTGTGAATGCCCCTGTAACATCTACTTTAGCCCCAAGGCACATTCCTTCCTTGTCAGTTAAGGAAAAGAATTATTATCAACCATTGCACTGACTAGACAAGTTGCACTGCTGTAGATCAGAGCAAGGCAGGATGAAAGCCATTCTGGTCAAGGGCCTGGCCCACGCAGGTTCTATAGGCAATCTATCTATCTATCTATCTATTTATTATATTTATATCCTGCCTTTTTTCCCCGGAAGGAACCCAAGGCGGCTTACATAATCCTCCTCCTCCTCTCTATTTTATCCTTACAACAACCCCGTGAGGTAGGTTAGTCTGAGAGGCAGTGACTGGAGTCACCCAGTGAGTTTCATGGCAGAGCGGGGACTAGAACCCAGATCTCCCAAGTCCCAGTCCAACCCTCTCACCACTATGCCACACATGGTGGGATGTCTCCTGTTTAAAGGGCCAGCGGCCCTGTGTGGGCTTCCCTATGTGAAGCAGCAAGCTCCTGACATGTACCTGCACTGAGAACTCACCTTTTTCTGCCAATCCATGTCAGGTGCCAATCCCCAGCTGTCAGCATTGGAGATGACACTGTGTTAATGGCCATGCTCAGGAACAGGCAGCCTCCACCATGTGATGGGGGATAATGGTTTCGGCTTGCTTTGCCTCTCCGGTCTCCTGTCACTTACTCTTTGGAGCCCTGTCAGCCACACAATATCCTCACCCGCCTTTCATCCTGACAAAATATATCTCTGCTCCTAAAGCCGTACACTCACTCTCATACACAGATGGAAGCACAGCAAGATAGAAGCAATGCCTACATGAAGAAAATGCACAGACCTGCAGAGGAAACACTGGTATCTGTACAAAAAACTCCTTCAAGGAATGTCACTCATTCTAAGGCAAGATGCGCCTGTGTTCATTGTCATACTACAGATATTATTTCATGCTTGCAGTTACTGCATATCTACAGAGATAAAAGAGTCTATGTGCTTTATCTACAAGAGCATCTTATTTATGCTTTAAAAACAGATACATTTTGCACCAAAAGTAACCAAAATTATATGCCACAAAAAGTTGAATCTGCAATGTGTGAAAATTTGCATACATTTGTTTGTTATACTATTATTTTTTCTGCTTCTGCTAACTAGAGGAGGGGGTAAAGAGTCATTCAGGGCGTTGAAGCCTTACTCACTCACCCATTTCTGATCACTTGTAATTCTGCTCAGCCAGACATTGCCCATGTAGCTTCAACCCTGTCTTTGTGACAATAAGAGCTCGGAATGTGCCTTAAAAAAAAGAACGAGTGGGTGTTCCACTTTGTGGGGCAGAGAGGTAGGAAATAAATATATTAATACATACATTAAAACCTGAGACCATCACTGGAATTCTGTGACCAACACCAAACTCCCTGTTCGCAGTAAGTCTCGTCTCCCCCATGTCCAGTCCCTGCAGGATTCTTTCCCTAAATCTGTAAGAACCACAAGATCTGTCTGGTCTGTGACTGCTCAGCTGATGCTCACCCAATTCCCTGAGTCGACCTCCTGCTCCTCCTCTGATTCATTACCTCCCCACTCTCAATCATCCCTATGCTCTCATGGCCTCCTACTGACAGCTGTCTCTTCTTGTCAGTGCTCCAGAGCAACACTGACAAACAGAGGTTTAATTAGCAAGTGTTCGTCAAGTGGGAATCTGTTCTGGGCCTTGGGCTGGGACCGTGGACTTTCCTACGCCTTTCCCTGGCCTGGCAGTTTCCTCTGGGTAGGTATCTCCAAGCTGTCCTCACTGACATCACACAGACAGGAAGAGATAAAGGCAAGAAATAGAGGAGAAGAAACAGGGAGTCTTTGCCTGATTGGCTAGAAACCCTGAGGGCAGAAGCCACCCTAATTATCCAAGTACACGATCCCTCCACTTTTTCATCCATCTCTCTTCTTTCCATCAACCTCTCCTCTAACAATGTGTAATTAAAATACATTAACCTTCCTAAGGTGTCTGAGCAGCTAGAACAAAAGGTATTAAAATGTGGGTTAGTGGCCCCTTTTTGGCAGCCAGTTGGATTCCTTTAGGTAGGTATGAGTGTGCCAACTGAGTAAGGCAAGAAGAGATCAGGTCAAAATGCAGATAGAACTGATACACAGCATCCACACCAGCCTGTTACGCTGGGAGAGGAGGTCAATTCTCTGTTGAGTGTGAATGCTGACCACTGTTCTCCAACCTTGGGTCCCCAGATGTTTTTGGCCTACAACTCCCAGCATGCTTGAGCTGGTGGTTCCTGGTCAACTCCAGATACTCTTGAATGTATCTGGAGTTGACCAGCTCAGGAAGGGGATACTGGCAACCAGCCAAAAGCAGTTAACATCTTCTGGATCCTAGTTAGGCTTCTCAGGAGTGGCCTAATTACCACCTGCTTTAAGGATACCAGTACAACCCCCTCTCTCAAGAGGGAATTTACAATCTCCTGGACCCAGGCAGACATCTGCTCCCTATTAGATGTAAGAAGCCAGGAAGGGCAAGGATCAAGCACACAGGTGGTCAACCGGACTTGGCCAAGCACCTTGTTGACATCCTCAGGCCTCAAAGAGTTTCCGTTTTTGAGCCCTGAGGATGTCAACAAGGTGCTCCAATAAAATTAAACCAGTCAGTGTTCTGTACACCTCTACTAATGGAACTGCATTAATTGTGGCATCCACGTTCTGACAGAATTCAAGTAACTTCAAAGTGTCATGCAAACTCCTCACAGCATGGCACCAATTGTTCCACCATCTGTCTCCTTGACACAGATTGCAATAGGTCATGAACCACTCAGAAAAGCTGCACTGGACAATGGTGAGAAGATGCAATGTTGATGGAAAAGAACTCACCATCACAGGGGAGGACCTGACCAGTTTTATGCCTATATCCAGTCAAAGCAGTGGACTGTGTGGTGACTGATCAGCTCCACGTATTCCTGGGTGAAATGTCCTTCCTGGACCCTTTTCAATCTGGCTCCTGCTAGAGCTGAGCCATTGGCAGCTGTCAGAATGCCAATGACCTTGAGGTGGCAAGGTCATAAGACCTGCAAGGTGAGAAAGCCAGGTGCAGTGCTGAATTCAAAGAGGAAAACAAAATACACCTGAACCAGGAATACCATTTCCCCCCCGGAAAAGGTTCCAGGCCCAAACGGGAAGGCAGTTATATTTCTTCCTGCCTAGGAAGACCCAGCGGCCATCCAGAGTAGGCAGGACCAGTGCAGAGCCAAAACATATTTTACTGTCCATATTAATGCCCAGGAAGATGTTCCAAACTGCAGTGCTGGAAGTTCAACACAGGTGATCACCATTTCCTTCCTACAAAGGCCCCATGGAATGATGCTACACAATGAGCATCATGAGAGACAGCAAAAACTTTTTTTTTAATGAAACCACCACCTCTCACCTATGCCACTGGGGAGGGCGGTAAGCAATGGAAGGGCCAATTCCATAAAGTTCAGTCCATGTTTTGCTAGTCTTTCTCAGAGGCCAGGTCTCCCTGTCCCAAATTACCGAGGGGGTGGGGAGAGATGCCAGCCCCAGCAAACCTGAAGCCTGGGGGCCATGGGGAACCCATGGGTGGGTTCAAACCAAGGAGAGTAACCAAGGTGAGCAGCCAGGAATGGGGCTGACAGCTGGGGGGTAGGGAGAAGGTTTTCGTTCTCTCACAATACTAGAACTCAGCAGGGCCATGCCATGAAGCTGAATGATGGGAGATTCAGGAAGGATCAAAGGAAGTCCTTCTTCACACAGTGCCTAGCTAAATGATGGAATTGACTATATCTGTCATGACTTCCCCGGGGGATTCCTTATCAGATGAAGAGCTGGAACCCTTGGAGCAAGAACAGGTTGCCTCACAGGACCCTGGCACCACCCAAGATGATCCTGGTCCCTCAGAGGTGATGCTTCAGATCTGTCTCTTTGGAGGCAGAGCGCTCCAAGAGCATTGTCACCTCAAGAGGCAGGCCAGTAGGGCTGCTTTGAGAAGGTACTCAATTACAAAGGAGATCTCAACAAAGTGCCTCATGATATCCTGATTAGCAAGCTAGCTAAAAGTGGGCTAGATGGAACAACTATCAGGTGGATCCACAATTGGCTACAGAATCGGACTCAAAGAGTGCTTATCAATGGTTCCTTCTCAAACTGGGGAGAGGTAACGAGCGGGGTACCACAGGGCTCGGTCCTGGGCCCAGTGCTCTTCAACATTTTTATTAATGACTTGGATGAGGAGGTACAGGGAATGCTTATCAAATTTGCAGATGGCACAAAGTTGGGTGGAACAGCTAATACTCTGGAAGACAGAAACAAAATTCAAAGTGACCTCGATAGGCTGGAGCACTGGGCTGTAAACAACAGAATGAGATTTAATAGGGATAAATGCCAAGTGCTGCACCTAGGGAGAGGAAACCAAATGCAGAGTTACAGAATGGGGGACACTTGGCTCAACAATACTACAAGTGAGAAGGATCTTGGAATTGTGGTAGATCACAAACTGAATATGAGCCAGCAATGCGATGTGGCTGCAAAGAAGGCAAATGCTATTTTGGGCTGCATTAATAGTAGTATAGCTTCCAAATCGCGTGAAGTGATAATTCCCCTTTACTCGGCACTGGTTAGGCCTCATCTTGAGTACTGCGTCCAGTTCTGGGCACCACACTTTAAGAAGGACATAGACAAACTGGAGAGGGCTCAGAGGAGGGCAACAAGGATGATAAAGGGACTGGAAACAAGGCCCTATGAGGAGAGACTGAAAGAACTGGGCATGTTTAGCCTTCAGAAGAGGAGACTGAGGGGAGATATGATCGCACTCTTCCAGTATTTGAAGGGATGTCACACAGAGGAGGGCCAGGATCTCTTCTCAATCATCCCAGTTTGGAGGACACGGAATAATGGGCTCAAGTTACAGGAACCTAGATTCCACCTAAACATCAGGAAAAATTTCCTGACTGTCAGAGCAATAAGACAATGGAACAAACTACCTAGGGAGGTGGTGAGCTCTCCCACTCTGGAGGCATTCAAGGTGCGGCTGGACAGCCATCTGTCTGGGATGCTTTGACCTGGATTCCTGCATTGAGCAGGGGGTTGGACTCGATCGCCTTATAGGCCCCTTCCAACTCTACTTTTCTATGATTCTATGATTCCCACCGGGCACAACAGTGTCCAGCTCTCCTCCCACCCCCACCTCTGGGAAACAGCCAGAACTGCCTAGGGAGGTGGTGGGCTCTCCGTTGCTGGAGGCATTAAACAGCAGAGACTGGACCACTATCCATCAGGCATGCTTTAAACTGAACTCCTGAACTGAGTAGGGGGTTGGACTCAATGGCGTGATCACGGTGTACAAAATGATGCATGATGTGGAGGGGGAAATAGAAGGGAGTTGTGAGGGGTGGGAGGAAATCATGAGTGGGGAGAGGAAGGTGCAGCCATCCAGCCCTAGGGAAATTTTTGGTGGTGCCCAGAGACCCAAATAGCTCGTCTACACCTGCGCTAGAGGTTGCTTATGCTAGTAGTGCAATGTAATTGCTGTTTGCCGTAGTGTTGAATAGTATACTGCCCATACAACTGAGGTTCATTACCCCAAATGTACATAAAAAAGCATTTCATGAAGAAAAATTGGAACCTCAGAAGTGGGTTGTGGGCAGTCTCAAAGTGAGAAATGGAAAACAGAAGAACACTAAACCTGCCTTTGAATGAGGGAAGAGGCCACATACATGCCTGTCTAATTCATTGCCCTGCCTTTGCCTTGGTGAACTCCTGCTGCAAATAATATTGGCTATGCCTTGCTCTTTTGTCACATGCACTTACATCTCCCACTGTGCCTTTTGCCACCACCACCACCCCATACACTCACTTCATTGCCTTCCTAAACAGTTTGAGCACTTGGAGATACATTATTTTTGAAATAATAATGATAATAATGCAAGGATGGAATACCCAGTATGACTGATGGTGCTGTAACGATGCCAATCAATAGGTGACACGCTGAACAATGTCTCCACTCATATTAGTGCCAAATTAAGCTGTTTACTGAAACCTTTCTCACCCAAAGAGAAGCCTGATCTATAGCAGGATGGGAGAGATGGATGATTCACCAAGGGTCCTTTACGGGTGATTTTTCTTGCTCTGACAGACAGATATTTTTTTTAAAGGAAGAGTCTCTCTTCACCAGTGACTTGGAATCTCTGAGATGAAGCTGAAGTGGGGATGGATCAATGGTTCTATGTTGCTGAATGAACCTTCCAAAAATCACATGTTCTGTCAGAGCCAGGTGAGGGTTCTGCATGGCCATATCCCACTCCAGCCCTGGAGCAGAACCCCTGAATTCAGTTTCTACTAGAGCAGTGTTCTCCAACCTTGGGTCCCCAGATGTTTTTGGCCTACAACTCCCAGCATGCCCCAGCCATGTACTGGCTGGGGCATGCTGGGAGTTGTAGGCCAAAAACATCTGGGGACCCAAGGTTGGAGAACACTGCTCTAGAGCTAGAGTTGGGTGTGCGAGCCTGAAGTGCAGCTGGCAAAAGGTACTGCTCTGTTGACTAGGTAAGGGCAGAAGACCAGGCTCCCAAGATTTGTACCAGGCATGGCAGTTCAGGCCATACTGTCAGCCAGCTGCAGGGGCTGATGTTGCAGCACACCTGTAGTCCCTTCTGCACCTGAAGAAGTTCCACAGGCCTGAGCCAGTTTTAGGTCTTTGACTTATACTGAGGTTCCCGATTGAAGCCCCAGAATCCCTCTGATACTGACTTTGTTACTGAAGCAGAATGCAAAGCAGAACTACTTCTTTGGAAAGAAGCCTTAAGAGGAATGGTTTGAGACATCGTTTCTGTGGCGGACCAAACCTGGTCCGTTGCGCGGGTTCGGCACCTTAAGAGTTAACCGGCACCGAAGTCGTGCCCTGTCAAAACCTTTACTTTCAGCCGCGAGTGAAATTGACAAGGAATCCCCTTAGAAACACAGGGAAGCCACAAGCTAGTCAGTTACAAAGGAGTTTAATGGAGCGGAACTAATAGACTACAGGAATTTCACAGTATAAACCAGTGATGGCTAACTTTTTTGAGCCCGAGTGCCCAAACTGCAACACAAAACCAACTTATTTATTTCCAAGTGCCAACACTGCAATTAAACCTGAATTTTAGAAAAACAACTCATACAGTTGTCTGAACTAATTAACATATTTTGTCTTAAAAGAAAAACACAATAACAGAGCTTTCAATGATTGTAGAAGTAAAATTTGTCCAGGCTTTAGTTTAAACAGAAAGGCCTGGAAGTCAGACCTTTCCTTCTACCTTACAGAAACATGTCCTGACATGTCAAGAGTCAGACCCTTTCCTTGACCTTCTGTAGAACAACCCTGGGGGCAAATCACCCATCTATTGATTTGCCTAAGCCTCTTTCCTGCTTATGCTAAAAGTACTGTGAGCCAGTATCACCTTGGGATTATCACTTTGGGAAAGACTACTGATTAGCATGATGGCTGGAAGATGGGCAATACCTGATCTTTTAATCTTGTCTAAATGTCTCCTTTTGAATTGTCTCAGTTTCCTGTACTGACTCAATTGTCACCTGACCTCTACATGATATTATTCAGTATAAATGGAAGTGTCTCCCTTGTGTTCTTGTTGGCATTCCTGACTGTGCTCAGATGCCATCCGTGAATTCACTAATAAACTTTCCTCTCTAAGAACCTCTTAAAAACACAACGCAGTAGATCAATTTTTCCACAACAATCTTGGTGCCGTGACTCGGATCGCTTCAAGGGACTGGACCTGCCTGAAACAGGGAAACACCACTGAACTCCCAGGCGCCAAACCCAGGTAAGAGACCTTTTGAAATCTCTTTTGGGTTTTTGGTGTGTGTCCTTCTGTTTCTAGCAGACTATCCTTTCCCTCCAATGCGATCTGAACTTTGAGTCCATGAGGTTTTAGAGACGAAAGAAATTTCCTATAGGATTGTATGCATGTCTGTGAAAGTATGATTGCTAGATTTATGAGCTGTTGACCAGGGCTGGGACTAGGCGAAAGCTGAACCTCGTGCCCCAACAGACAGACCCTTTTCCCTTTTCCCTTTTCCCAATTTGCCCAGTACCCATGGTTTTACTGTGTGGAAAAGGCACATCTTCCTAAAATTCTCACGGATGAGTGTGTATAAGTTGCTGACCAGGTCTGGGACTTAAACTGAGTCAAGACGCCCTGAACCTGTTCGTGAGGGGAAACCCAATGATCGGCAGTGTTTCAAAAGCAAGTGGGCTCAGTGGAACCTCGTGACCCAGTGACGTGTGACTGTTCATGAATCTGCTGATCAGGACCAGGACTTAAACCACATACTAAACCAGTGTGTGGTGGAACCCTGTGTCACAGTGGAGCAAGTAAATCCCTTTTCCTGTTTCCAAGACTCATGAGTCCCATTTGAAGTCATAAGACTGACTGAGCCGACAAAAAGGGATTGTGCCGCAGTTGAAAGACTGAGTGAGCCGATCAAGGTGTTGAGCCGCTGTCTGAGACTCAAATGAGGAACATCCCTCAATAAGTTTGCCCTGGATGAGTGTCCTGTATGAGTGTGAGGAATAGGGGGTGCAAGATCAAAGGAGATCCCCCCCGAAGGGAATGCTAGCATGTTATAGGTACACACCTTATGGCCATAGGTAGGTGTGTAAATTTCTCGAGAAATGGAATGTCATGACAAAAGGATGATCCTAGTAAACAGTTCCCACTGGGAGGAACGTTTGACTTGGGACAGGATAGTGCACTTAAGGGGAGCGCTCGAGTCATGAGGAAGTAAGGTACCTCAGACTCAATGGGAAGTGTATTTTAATTGGTATGAAGAAGCTTCAAAATGCATGCATGAATCCAAGCTTAAAAGCTTGAAAGATTCAAATATATATATTAAAAGATCAACTAAAATTTAAGCAGGCCTGCAGCCAACCACCACCATTGGCTCCTATATCCATTGCTAGCGAAAAAAAATGATTATTTTTTTGAAGAAAAAGCAAGATCCTGTAGATGATTATCCTTATCTACATGAGAAGACCCCAAAATGAAGATGAAAGTAGAAGGTTTTTGCATGATGATGCTGAAACTACCCCAGTGGCCACTCCTTCACCCTAACCCACCTCTGCCTAGCCAGAAAGAGCCGTTAACAGAAGGAACTAGATGCCCAGAAAAATTAAGAACCCAGAAGCAACCACCTTGCCTGGCTCTGTTCCTTCTCAAAGACTATTAGTCACCCCAAATTATTATTACCCTGGTTCCACTAAGTAAGAGGTACCTGCAAGAGATAAGACTCTAGTGGCTGTCCATGACCCATAGACACCCAAGAGATTTAAGGAATATAGTAAAATAATTTCCTAACTTGTGAGAAGAACCAGTCAAATTCAAGGAAGAATTTGAGACTGTAATTATTTATAACCCTAGCTGGATAGACTTAAATCAATTACTTAAGACTTGTTCTGCCAACAGTAGTCTTAAGAAAGAAAGAAAAAAAAAAAGAAAAAAAAGAAATGTCCAGTAACTGATCCAAAGTTTAATGATCCTATTAAATTGATAGAGATGCAAATGAAATTACTTGATGCGCTTCTATGAGAAATCAGAGTCAAAGCAAAGAAGTTAAATGTTCTACAAATAGAAGGCTTCAGCAATGAAATATTCTAGAGATGCCCTTACTACAGTAGTGAAACCTAAAACTGACTAGATCAAGATTAATACCTGTAAATAAAAGAAGTATTTTTGAGATTTTTGAGAATAAGATGCCAAGAAAGAATGCCCCTCATACTATCAAGAAAGCATTTGTTGCAAGACTGTTACCTAAAGTAGGAGAGCAGCTGAAGACAGTATGTGTAGGATGGCAAACTGCAAATCTGGCAGATTTAACCAATTATGCCAACCACTGCATGGACATCCTAAATAAGAAGGGGGGAAAAAAAGAATGTATAAGTTGATTAGCTTGCAAATCCAACAACTAGATCTAAAGAGAGGCAAAAGAAGAAGAAAAAAGTCAGTGAGTGCATCTGTCCCTTTAAAGTAAAACCCCTGCCTGCTTGCCCAGTTGCCACATTCCTAATAGATTAGAAGCCAAACACAAGATCTAAGAATGCCAAGAAGTACTCAAAGAACCCTGTGTTGTGTTAAAGAAAAACAACAACAATAACAAAAACATTTGTGAGTTTTTTGTGCAAAGAGTTCCTGAGCATAAGCAAAGTTTTGGTGCCTTTTGGAGTCTCCACCAGTCCTGTGTTTAGTGAAGAGAGAAAGAGAGTGTGCTCCTAACCAAAGCACACACTTCCTCAGATCTGAACTAGAGGCGAGAAGTCCCAAAATGAAAAGAAAAATGATTTGTTATAGCTGCTAGCAAAATTAAATAAAATATTTTTTAAAATGGCAGCAACACTCATGAGTGTTTGTGGCTGCATTCAAGTTTTGCCTTTAAGTTTTAGTGCCCAGTTTTGTTAGAGTGGGCTTTCCTGAATTTCACCCCTCCCCTCTTTAACAAAATCCATGCTTAGTTGGGTTTTTTTGCCAAAGGCAAACCAACAAGGCATCCTTGGTTAATTTGGGCAGTTTAATTTCAGAATTTATGCTTGGCTAGTAGCTTTATGGCAAGCTAGCAGAAAACTTTTGTTAAATAGTATTTGGGTGCAACATAGCACAGTAGCACCAAGATACTAAAAGAATTGCAATTCCTGTTTCACTTTATTGTTATTAGGCTGGTTTTCAAGAAAAGTGTTCTAGTTTAAATTACACAAGTGCTCCCTTTGTGGCTCATGCTGGCTCAGCTTGTCTGAGTGTGTGTGTGGGGGGGGGTTGTAGGCCCCTTCCAACTCTATATAATCTATAAATCCCATCACAGTTGCCACTGCATTTAAAAAAATTGCAGCTTCTAATTGCTAATAGTTTTGGCATCCCAGTATTTTTTTAACCTTTGGTTGCATAAGTGCCTTATTTTTTGGCTTTGTTGTGTTTTAAAAGGTAGCATTTGGTTAGTTTTCTAAAGCTTGGTTTGCCTTGCTAAAGATTTTTATTGTTAACCCCTCCCGACTTCTTGGCAAAAGACAGGCAAGCCTAAGTTCAAAAGGTAAATTTTTCCTGCATTTATTTATAGCAATGTCACAAGCACCTGCTAATACACCTGAATTGCAAAATCTTGCTGCTATCCAGAATTTGACCCCAGAAAATGGGGGGGGGGGAGAGGGACATGGAAATTTGGCAAATTGCTTTCTCTCTAAAGACTCTATGGCATCATTCGGACGGCCGCCTAGTGATGCCCAGAGTTCTTTTCCCTAAATTACTCACATGCTCCATAGACTTGTCGCATGTGAGCAAAGGGGGGATCATTGAATTGTTTAACAAAGATTGGTTTGGATTAAATTTTACATCTGCAGCAACTCAGATGTGCCCAATGTGCGGTATGCCAGGCTCATAACAGTGGTAAGCCCGTAAAAATAAAAAAATAAAAAAATAAAAAACCAAAATGAGCATGCACCCCACACCCTGGGGACCTTTTGTAAATATACAAATTGATTTTATTGAAATGCCCAAGTGTTGTTCCTATCAATATGTTCTTGTAGTTATTTGTATGTATTCTAAATGGGTTGAAGCATACCCTTGCGTGAAGGCTGACACCACAACAGTAAGCAAAAAAAATTGCTAAAATAATTGATCCCCAGATTCAGAATACCTAGCTCCATAAACAGTGACAGGAGATCACATTTTACTGGACAGGTGGTAAGAGAAGTGTGCAGGACATTACAAGTCCAGCAACATTTCCATTGCCTGTATCATCCACAATCTGCGGGAGCTATAGAAAGACATAATAGAATACTGAAAAGCAAACTGGCTAGAATATGTGCAGAGACAAGACTAAAATGGCTAGATGCACTGCCCATAGCCTTCATGAGTATGAGATCCACAGCAAATCAAGTAACAGGACTTGACCCCTCATGAGATATTAATGAGACACCAATCTAGGCCTAGCCAGACATATACACCTGCTTGATGATACAATTCAAAATTACTGCAAGGCCCTAATGAGATGTGTGAAGACTTTTCATTCACAGATAGAGGTGGCTCAGCACCAGCCCAGCACTGAAGGACACTATTGAACCAAGTGACTGGATTCGTATTAAGATACATCAAAGAAGATCATCTGCTGGATCCAAAGTGGAAAAGCACCATACCAGGTACTTTAAAGCTGTGAAGTGCCAAGGACTCCAGACGTGGATCCAAGCCTCCCAACATCTCCACCCACGATGAGAATGAGGACACAATAACTCCTCCACCAATTCAGGGTGAAATGTGCTAGTAACCTCTTCCCCTGAAACAGAAGAATTTGTGCCAGGACATCAATATCATCTCAGACCTCGGACGGGACGACCATCAAAGACAACACCCAGAGGATCGGACGAGAAGAACTGATGTCATCATTTTAGAAGAACACCACCTCAGCCTGAGCCAGGAGCCTTACTTATCAGCCCTTTAGTACATCAAAGTCAGAACAAGAAGAAACACCTGTAGTTGTGCTCTTGTTAGCGACTGGTGGTTCTTTTGCCTTAATTGATATATATATATATATTAATATTTGAAACAATATGGCCAAATGGAGTATGGTTATATTCTTAGAGCTCATAGTCCTCATCCAATCTGCCTTCCAGGAAAATACTTACATTCAGCTTTTTTTTAAAAGTTTGCACAAAGATTTAATGCTACCAACTGCTAGGGGTATGTAGCCACATGCCAGTACATTCCCAGGGAGGAGTTCCCATGTGGCCAGTGCCCATTACACTAGTAAACTTGACCTTCACCAACAGACCCTTGTACTCTAAAGGGTCCAGTTGTTGCAAGTTGTTCCTACATTGGGGGAATGGTGTTTTACATGCAACAAAACACAAAATCAGCCCTCCACATTTGTAGGACAAAGTCAATGTAAGCATTATTTTACCCCTCACAGAGATTGGAGAAATAACCATACTGCCAAACCCATATTCTGCACCAATTATGGAAATTAGTTCTCCCAAAGTAATCAAACTATGGGCAATTCTCTTAAATGTAGTACCTGGAAGAGTTTTAATGATAAACTGTGGGGCTGTACCCTTACAGGGAAAGGGCAGTGTTTTCGCAATGCCACAATGCAAAATAGTACTGCCAAAGATGACATTAGACATAGTGTTTGCCTCAAAAGGTGGAATATGCGCCTTGATTGGTCAAGAGTGTTGTGTGTTTATTCCTGATAATTACAATCAGAAAAGATACTTAAATTGCTTTTGTTGCCCCTGACAAAAGCCTGGAAATATGGTCTTGGCTAACAAGCTGGATACCAAAGCTAGGAAGTTGGGGTAGAGCAATTGTTCATGGATTAATAACCCTATTGCTTGTATTTGTTGGGTTTTATATATTATTGTTGTTAAGCAAGTGTTGTTTTACTACATGCAGCAGAAGCAAAAGCTCTGTATTGACTCAGGAAAAAAATTGATGCTTGAAAGGATTGATTAAGAGAGAGAAAAGGTAAAAGAAGCTTTAGATGCTGAATGTAACAGTTACAAGTGTTAGTTGTGCTATAAAAGCACAAAATGGGGGAATGTAGAAGTAAAATTTGTCCAGGCTTTAGTTTAAACAGAAAGGCCTGGAAGTCAGACCTTTCCTTCTACCTTACAGAAACATGTCCTGACATGTCAAGAGTCAGACCCTTTCCTTGACCTTCTGTAGAACAACCCTGGGGGCAAATCACCCATCTATTGATTTGCCTAAGCCTCTTTCCTGCTTATGCTAAAAGTACTGTGAGCCAGTATCACCTTGGGATTATCACTTTGGGAAAGACTACTGATTAGCATGATGGCTGGAAGATGGGCAATACCTGATCTTTTAATCTTGTCTAAATGTCTCCTTTTGAATTGTCTCAGTTTCCTGTACTGACTCAATTGTCACCTGACCTCTACATGATATTATTCAGTATAAATGGAAGTGTCTCCCTTGTGTTCTTGTTGGCATTCCTGACTGTGCTCAGATGCCATCCGTGAATTCACTAATAAACTTTCCTCTCTAAGAACCTCTTAAAAACACAACGCAGTAGATCAATTTTTCCACAACATGATACAAACAGTTTTTTGTTGGGAAAAAAATCAACTCAAAAAATTATTCTAGTACTACATTGTACCCTGAAGGGAATTTATACAAACTTTTTAAATAATTAGGATAATTATTTAAATAAGAATCCCTTATTTTTGGATAAGGGATTCTCAACTTGTAATATGATTATATGCCAGACTGAAATTGTATGGGGCAAGCTTTACCCCGGGTCCTTTCCCTGCTTCTACAGGTGTCGGATTAGTAAAAGTAAAAGTCAACCTGTAAAGTCAACAAGATAAACAAGAAAACTAAACGTGCTTAACACATTTTAAACACTTTATGTCTTGGACTGCAAACACTGCATTAGGTAAAAGTTTGCATTGGGCATGCTTTTGCACAATTAATGTGATTTTTGCTATTGCATGCATGCTGATAATTTGCCAAACCTTGGTTCATACTCCGTTAGTTTGAGAGCAACACATGCAGCACTCGGGTCAACTGTTAGGGCTTTACATCCAAGCCATGCTCTGTGCATCATTCTTCAAAATCTTTTAAATGTGATAACAATGTAGAAAAGAATTCTGTAACAGGAATTCTAGAATAAAATCATTCTGTTCCACACTGTGAGAAAGAACAAGATCATTAGTGTTTTGCAGAAGGGGACAGTCTTTTCGCGATCTGGTGACCAATGGCTCGAGTGCCCAGAGAGAGGTCCCTGCGTGCCAGCTGTTGCACCCGTGCCTTAGGTTCGCCATCACTGGTATAAACAGAACAGTCAATTCAGATAGGAAACTGAAGTATTCAATTTGCTTTCTCCATAGGCTTTGCTTGAATGCAGAATTTTACCTGACACCAGAGACTCTGACTCTAGGTTCTAACGTAGCGGTTTTGCTTTGCTGATCGCCGGGCATCCTGCCCGGGGTTGGAAGTTGTTTGGCCCTAGCCAGAGCTAGCGACCTGACCTCTGCAAGCCTGCACCATGTTCCCAACAACCCTTGGTTCTTTGGCACGTATCTTTTCTCCTCCGCCCCCTCCCCGCCCTTGATGACCAGGGGGGCTGGTCCCGCCCCGTGGGGTGGTGGCACCTTTCGGGTGCTGGCATCTCCATGGGTACTTTGCAGCTCTCTGAGACTGCACCCCCCACCTCCGGAATCTCATGCTCTTCCTTGAGGGAAGTGTAAATGTGTCCCATTGAATGTATGCAGATGTGGCAGATGCGTAACTGGTCTGCCCAGAATTGTGTCTCCTGTGCCCTGGGTGGGGATTATGCAGACAGAGGGGTGACAGCGGAAAAGGGGAAAACATGTCAGGGTTCAGTATGTCAGGGTTCAGCAGTGTACTCAGGCTTTCTCTCCACAGTTTCCATTCACTTCATGAGAGAGAGAGAGAGAGAGAGAGAGAGAGAGAGAGTCTCTGCTCCCTGAAACTTGCACAAGTGACTAAGGCACTCTAAATAGCAAGACATTCATTTTAGGTGACTACCACAGCTTGCCCTGGGTCAAGAAAGAAGAATATCCTGATCTCTGGAGGATGCAAGCTTTCCCCTTTAGGTGTTCCATGTGACTTTCTTACTGCCTACATATGGACATTTCCCAAGGCTAGCTCACCTGGGATCTTCTCTTTTCAGTGATATTACATCACTTGCACTCTGATCCATATGTTCCTGTACATAAAAATTATCTTAATTTTGACCAAAGCATAACCATTATTTGGCTTATGAGAACCAAAGCTCCAGTTTGCAGACTGAGACATTTGCTCTGGAATGGAACACGTTAATAATTAGCCTGTTGATCTTTATGCTGTTCAATTCGGTATTTCCCGGCATATAGGACACCACAGGAATCCTGTGGATTCTAGCTGCCAAAATTCCACTTTCCTAGAAGTTAGCTGGGATGAAACCTACATGTTAAATGCTTTTGTTTGGATCTGAATTAGCTGGGATGACATATCACTGGATTCTCAGTCTCAAAGTGTTAAATCTTCACTCTTTCCATGGGGGGGGGGGGGAAACTACCTGAGTGATCAACTATGAACATAAGGTGAGTTTCTTTGTAACTTTGAAAAGCTACCCTTCTCTCTAGAGGGGAAAAAAAAGAGTTTGGTTCAAACATGTATTTTCAATGCTATAATTGAACTCATGTAACTCTGCTTTTGACATTTTTCATGTCTAAAGTTTAATTTATATATAGTTAAAGGAGCCACTTCCTCTGCTAAGGGTAGGCCCACTATTCAGTGAAATCAGCCCCTGTTCAAGGGCCTGAATTCACTTCCACCTGAAAATCACCAAAATGTAGGTTTCAGCTATTTATGTCTCAACTTTACAACAGAGGGATGGGAAACATACCTTGTTGGTCAAAATTGGTTGACAATCCTTAGACTGGATTAGGAAGAAATATGTAAACTGGACCTAGAAAAAAGGCCAGCTGCATAGGAAAAAAGGCCAGCTGTACACTGAAAATGTTGACCCAGTGTGTGGCTGTTGTGAAAAAGGCTGCAGTTCAAAGTTGTCTTTCAAATACCCATATACCTCTCCAGCCGTCAATCATTTTAGAAAGCTATTAAAAATCAAATCAAGAATACAAAATGTAAGGAATACATTATCCTCCTATATCAATCAGTGGGCCTTCCATTCTTAATACATAACAAGGTTTTTGTTCCCCCATTTTCAAAAGAAACAGCAGAATTAGGGGGGGGGGGGGGACAGAGGAGGAAAAAAAGCAACCAACAGTGCCATCTGAGCCCCTAGAACCACTGGCTGGAGGGGGTTAGGATTTGGCGGAGATGCCCCTCTGCCAATGGGGAGAAGCTCTGCCAGCAGCAGGTGCACATCTGCCCGGAAACCCCAGGTACACCCACGGACAGCTCCATGGGCATAGATCTACTGCTGGTGGTGTTTCTGCTAGCAGTATTCCCTGAAACAGGGGTGCAATCAGTATTATCCCTCCTGCTGGAATGAACAGGAGGGCAAAAATAAAACATGCCAGAAACAGGGAAAGGGAAGTCCACTCCCCACCAACCTTGGCCTGGCCTGGCCTGGCCTGCGTGAACCAGCAGGGCTTTGGAAATGAAGTATGATTCACCATCTCACAGCCCCCTCCACAACACATGCACAGTTAGGATTGCTCTGCCCAGTATCAAGAGTAAGGAATCCTTAAAATGATGAGGGCTCTACAGTTAAGAAAGGAGATGGTTGAGGTGGGATATAAAATGGTAAATTATTGTGGGAGGAAAGTCATTAAGGAGCTGTCATTTATGCTTTCCCAAAATGTAGGAAATGGAGAACACCTGGATAAATTAACTGGCAGAAGATATGTAATGAATGAAAGAAAATACATTTTATACGGCACAACATTGACCTATGAAATTTATTCCCATGGTTAGAGCTGCAGTTTTTAAATAGTAAGCAATTGCTTACATCATGGTAGCATTTGCATATTTCACAGCAGACTTTGTTCAGAAGTAGCTATTTCATAATAGAACAGAGAATGTAGAAAAACAGCCTTGAGGTATTGTAGGTATACCTGGCGACTATGACAAGAGAAGGGGGTGGAAACACATAGATTTATTGTAAAAAGAAAAGAAAAGAAATGTGAGAGAGGTTTCTTCTTTAAAAAAAAGAATTTGGCACCCATTCTTGCATAGCAGTTTTAGCTTGCCAAGTGATTAACAACATATCTTGGTTGTCTTCAAAACAATCCAGTGCTTTAGATCATTATTCCCAGTTTACAATTGGGGAAGTGAAGCAGTGACTTGAACGGGCCATCCAGCAAGTTTGTGGCAAGTACAGAGAGTTTGATTGTGATTGATCCAATATTGCTCAGCTTGGAAAGCATACTGGTTAGTCCTGGATAAGGCATTTGTAATCTATTTTAATTATTTTAGGAATGTATTTAATCTCATTAAAGTCCAAGTTTAATTACGGTAGCATAATTAGCATAATTCATAGGGCTATAAAGATGCTTGTTTTTTTTCAAAAAGAGAGATGGCTATATTCAAAATTACTTAGAGGAAAGGCTTCTTCACTTGTTTTCCATGTGTAGTACAAACATCTGGAGAAGAGAGGAGCAGGACCATGTCACTGACCCCACTGCTAACATCATGCACTATGACAAATATTTGCCCCAGAAGCCTTTGCATCTTGCAAGACTCCTGCACCAACCTGCATAATAGGCTACCTTGCAAATATTTATTCAAAATAATGGGAAGGAATGATCCTATGCACCTAGACTTTGTTTTGGGGGGACATAGGATAGTTCGGATTTCCAGCCCCAAGGTCAAAGACAGCACGCCGACCTCAGAGCTGGGAATCAAAGTTTCAATTCCCCAACCCCTTGCAGCTAGTGCAGAAAGAACTGCACTGGCTGCTCTCTGAGGTTGGGAAAATGACCTCTGAGAGGAGGTAAAGGGGGAGGGGAAGAGACTGGAAGGGCCAGGATACAAGGTATCCAGATGCTGCTCCAGCCTCCCTTCCTCCCTCTCCGAAACACCGTCATTAGATGGCTGAAACAGCCATCTAGTGAAAATGCAGAGTGGGAGAATCAGGTCCCTCTTCCAACCTGACTAGCATCTCTCACTAGCTGGGTTCAGAGTGGGACTTGATTCTCCCTGGCAGTGCCGCAAACCAGCCCTTCTGTTGGGCTTACTTAGGAGTAATCCCAGCAGAGGGGAGCATTTTAAATAGCCACCAGAGAAACAGCGCTGTACACAGCGAGGGGAGCCGATGACAGCTGCTGAAAGTGCCATTTGCTCTGCTTCTCTCAGTGCTCCCGTGCAGTGTCCCCTGGGATACCGGCAGGAGGACTGAGGGAGGAAGAGGGGAGAGGTGGTGCCTCCAGACCCCCGCTGTGCCCAATCATTAGTCAGGCAGAGCTGGGGCAACTTTAAGGCCACAGAGGCTACAGAGCCTCTGTGGGTTTCAAGTGTTGTGCAAACTGGCCCACTGTGTAAGATGTTTTAATATTTAAAGGCAATGCTTCTCAAACTAAACTTAGAATGTTTTAAATTAAGTTTTGTTTGCAGCTACTATGTATTCTTGTATGTTTACTGCTGTTATATCATGAAATGTAAAAACAGCTCAATATTTTAAAGTAAAAGATGAAAATACATGCCTGATCTCAGAGTCCTCTCTTAAAAAACAACAACAACAACAACAACAACAACACCTCTGTGTGTTAATACCTGGAATGTTGTAAACTTACCATTCCTTTTGACACTTTGTACCTGGAATATGGCATGTGGGGTGGGATACATTCAGTCAGTCAGGCGATCACTCGTGACCGAGTAAGATTGTCTTCCAGGATAAAAATTTACAAAAAGGAGATTTTAAAAGGAGGAAAATTCTAAAGAAAATTGTGTAGACTCTAGCGATGGGTCCGTAAGTGACTGTGGAGGCCAATTCTAGATCCACACAGCTTCCCACAGTGAGGACACAGGTTACCAGATGGAAGATGGTCCTGTAAAGGATTCATTTGACGTGCTTTTCGCTTAGCACGTTTCTCCCTTTCACCTTGCATTTGGGCTTCTTCAAAGTCCATAGAACCTTTGTGAAAGGCCAACCTCCAGTTAGATCGTTCATGGGCCAGAGCTTCCCAGTTTTCGATGTTTATATTGCATTTTTTTTAGATTAGCCTTTAAAACCTCTTATATTGACCACCGATATTCCGCTTTCCATCCTTGAGTTGGGAATAAAGTAACTGCTTCGGGAGATGGCAGTCAGGCATTCGAACAACATGACCGGTCCACTGAAGTTGGCGTTGAAGGATCATTTTTTCAACACTAGTAGTCTTTGCTTCTTCCAGTACACTGACATTTGTTCGCCAAATTTGTTCTGTTGTGCAACAGAAAGATAGCTGCCAAGATAGAGAAAATGATCAACATTTTCCAGTATTGTCCCGCCAAGCTGGATAGATGGCATCACCAAAGGGTTAGCTAGCACTTGCTGATGAAGTACTTTGGGTTTTTTGATGTTAAGTGAGTGACCAAGTTTTTCGTATGCTTCTGCAAAAGCATTTAGGATAGTTTGGAGATCATCCTCTGAATGTGCGGAGACCACATTATCATCAGCATACTGAAGTTCCACAACAGAGGTTGTAATTACCTTACTTTTTGCTTTCAGCCTGCTGAGATTAAAAAGCTTTCCATCTGTTCGATATATAATTCCCACACCAGTGGGAAGTTTCCCCTCGACAAGATGTAAAATCATGGCGATGAAAATAGCAAATAATGTTGGGGCGATAACACATCCCTGTTTAACACCTGATCCCACTTTAAATGGAGCACCATAAGAGCCGTTGTTGTCCAAAACCGTTGCCGTCATGTTGTCATGGAGAAGTCGCAAGATATTCACAAATTTATTGGGGCATCCAATTTTCATAAGGATAGTCCAGAGAGCTGTTCGGTCTACAGTATCAAAGGCCTTAGCCAGATCAATAAATGCCATATAAAGGGGTTGATTTTGCTCCCGGCATTTTTCTTGGAGCTGACATGCAGTAAAAATCATGTCCACTGTTCCTCTAGAGGGGCGGAAACCATATTGAGATTCAGGGAGGATCTCTTCTGAAATAGATAGAAGACGGTTTACGAGAATCCTGGCAAATATTTTACCTGCAGTAGCTAAGAGAGAAATGCCCCGATAGTTTCCACAGTCTGTTCTATCACCCTTCTTAAAGAGGGTGATAATTATGGCATCCCTGAAGTCTTCTGGGATCTCTTCTCTTATCCAGATTTTTTCAATGAGTTTATGAAGATGTTGTACAAGTTCGGGCCCCCCTTCTTTAAAGATTTCAGCAGGAATCCCATCTGGTCCACTAGCTTTGTTATTCTTCATTTGATTAATGGCTTTTTTTACTTCATCCAAAGTGGGGAGTATTGCAAGTTCCTCTCTAATTTGTTTTTGCGGGATTTGTGAAAAAATCTCATTATCCACCTTAGATTTACGATTTAAAAGGTCATAACAATGCTCTTTCCAATGCAGTGCAATAGACTCTTTGTCTTTTAAGAGTTTGGTGCCATCTTTTGATTGTAAAGGGTTTGTACCATAGGTTTTTGGTCCATAAATGGCCCTTGTGGCCTTAAAAAAGCCCCGTGCATCATGAGATTCTGCAAGTTGTTGCTAAATACAAAAATCCCATATCATAATATGGGCAAGGGCAAATCTGTTAGAGCACACTGCCCACTCCATCTTATTGACATCCATGCATTTAGCATAAACAGGTACAGGGGCACCTACGCACATTCCACTCAACATACATGGGCACTCCATGGAAGTGGCCTGCATGATGAGCGTCCTGATTGCATGGAGCACCTATGAATGTTCATCTGAATGTGAGTAAGCTCCCTTTGCAGAAATTTGCACTGGACACATGGACACTGAGGGGGCAGGGGCAGCAGTTGCCATGACATCAAGGGCAGGGACAGTGGTGCAGCCTTGCTTCCCCTTCTACATGTGTTTGTACTAAGTGTGGAGAACCAGTGACTAGGACTCCGTTCTAGTGACATGACAAAGAATGCGATGGTAGAATTCTGGACCATGCTGCCTCAGACTGCAACTGGGGAGTGTCATATTTTTTTTAATACTTCCCCATGTAAAACACACACACACACACCTTGCACGTAGTGAATTCGTATATCACAGGAAATGGGGTTAGTGCAGCCTTCTCCCTGATGTGCTAATTTTGCTACGTGCAAGTAGGTTTCTATGTGGGGGTGGGCATTAAAAAAGATGACCCTACCCTGCATTCTGAAGTGGTACAATCTAGAATTGTACCACCTCAGTTCTACCAGTGCAACATTTTGCATAATGTATAGACCAGTGTTCTCCAACCTTGGGTCCCCAGAGGTTTTTGGCCTACAACTCCCAGCATGCCCCAGCCAGCTGGGGCATGCTGGGAGTTGTAGGCCAAAAACCTCTGGGGACCCAAGGTTGGAGAACACTGTACTAGACAAACATAATGGGTCTTTCTATATGTGACTTTTTCTGCTTCTTGTATTTTTTTTTTATTTTTCTGCACCTACCTAGGGTACCGGACACTTTTGGAAAAAGAATATGTGGGCATAATTGTTAAAGGGTTGCTTGGCACCTCACTGGTTGCTATTTTCTTTTTTAAAAAAAGAAGAAGGAAAGCAAGCCTACCTGGCTATCTTCTAATCCCTCTTCACAGGTTTCCAGAAGGGAGAGCACTGGGCAAGGGCCAAGCTAGCAGCTCCCTCTTCATGCCTTTTAATAAAACATGAATTAGGTGCCAGCACACATTAGATTCACTTCTCTGGTGACAGAAAATCAAAGTCTTCTCCCATCCGTTTGCAAGCGTGCTGCTGATGGATGTGTAGAGAGCCGTGCCGGCCAGTGCAAGCGACAGAGTCTATACACACTGAAACAGCTCTTTAATTTCTTAATTTAATATCTGACACGTAAAGATTCTCATTAAGCCAGTCAATGAAGCCTGGAAATACAATTTTCGTGCAAACTGTCGCTATCATAACTTACACGAAACTTCAGATGGTGCCCTGTAAGCAGTCTGATTAAATCCATTCATCTTTGCTGTCAGCCACCCACTCTGGGTCTTACGCAGAGAGAGGGGCTTTCTGGCTGGGGCCTGGCTGCTTGGGCGGCTCCATCCCTTGGGGAGGAGCCAGAGGGAGTCCACAGTCCTATCCAACCGCAGCAGCCACCTAGGGAAGTGAGGGAGTCTATGCTGAGGGCAAAGGCGGGGGAGCAGGGGGAGCAGCAAGCAGGTGCCGGGGGGGGGGGGGGAGACCTGACTAGTTACGCTGGATGGTACCAGCAAAGCGCAAACTGAACTTCTATGGACTGCTAGACTTACTCGCGGTGATCATGACATGTTGGACACAAAAGCGATTCCGCCTCTACTTGGGCTATATCATTGGCTATCCAAAACTGCTTTTTAACCGTGGCAGTTCACTCCGCCCTCGGAGCTGCTCTAGCTTGCTCGTGGCCCCCGCACCTGCCTTGGAATGGAGCCCGGTCTTTTAAAGAGAGGATTCTGCTCCTTCCAGAGTGTATGGGCGGCACCGTAGCGATCCATATGGGGGTGGGGTCTGCTCTAAATGATTCAGACGGCAGAGCAGCCACAGTCTGTGATGTTACCCCATCACTTCGCCAGCTTCCCTTTATGCCCTGAGGGCTCATAGGGACATCCACTGTGTCACCAGGCACGCCAAGATGTGAGTGGTATTGCTGGATCAGGACGAAAGCTAAAGGCAAGCTGTGGAGAAAAAGCGGCAGTGTTTCCTGCACCACACACACACACACACACACACACACACCTCCTCACGTGTAAACAAGTATAATCCCAGCTGGGGGCTGGGAAATGCAAAATAAAATGCACATAGCTTCGATGGCCCCTCAGAAGCTCCTATATCTTGATGTCTCCCTGCCACAGCCATTTGCATGCAAATGTGGCCCAAGCCCTCTAGTCATGAGCCACCCCTCCCCTCTGCCTGGGCCAGATGAAGTTCATCCTGATTGGCTAAAGACACCTGGGCTACTGAAAGGACTAGGAGGGGTGGGGGGGGAGTATCTATACTGCCTGCCATGGCATTTGGTTTTGGTTGTTGTTGTCTGCACGCTTTCGCGGGAGGAGGGCTTTTGCTGAGGCAAGCCCTGAAGAGGACAAAAACCCCAGGTAAAGGAGAGTAAGGGCCTAGGTAGTGATAAAGGAACTAGCTTTGTTGTTTTATAGCTCTACTGTGTATACCAAAGTGTCTCCCTGCCTTTTCTCCTTCCCTCATTTCCCACCTTTTGTTGTAAATTGTTTACCTTAAATAAACTTTCCTGGTTTTACCCCACACGGTGTGTGTGGTTCCTCTGTGGTTCAGTGCTAAATCCAGTGTATAGACAAGGGCAAGACCCTGAGAAAATCAGGTCAAGACGGCAGAGCTAAGGCTGACAGTTTTGCACCTTTGATCTCTGGTCTTGAGTAAAGGACCGGTTGGCAGTCCTTTCACGCAAGCAAACAGAGGACAGGTGCACAGCCAGGCAAGAAGCAGGGAGACAAAAGAAATGATATGGGAATCCTTACAGTAACTTGCAGGCCAGTTAATATAATATAAATATATACCCTGCATATAAATATTACAAGCATTCAGCACACACACTAAATCCAAAAATATACTGCAATCCTCCAAAACATTAGGATTCAAGGAGAGTCAGAGCAGTGCAAGACAAAGGCAAATGAAAGATTCAGCAAGCAGGTTTGAAGATCAGCCAAGAGCCCAAAGCAGAAGCTGTTGACCAGCCTACCTGCAGTGCCATGCCGCCGCCGCCTCTTATTCAGACTGCTGGGAGTCTGGAACCAGAAAAAGCAGAGGAGCTCTTGTTGCCTTCCAAGGCAGGGTGGGGCTGAGGAGCTCCTGTTAGCACCAGAGTTGCTGTGGCCTTTACCATCAGCATAAGGCTCTTCACTATCCCATTTCAGTGTGAATTGGATCCCAAAATACCATTCAAATACCATTGAAATTCAATTGGTGGAAGTTTTACTACAAAACCAGTCTAGTAAGCATTGGCCTCCTCTAGCTCCAGAAGCCATAGCAAATCTTTGCAGAGAGAGATCTCTTTTTGGCGACACCCCGGTGGTCTGCAGTCTTTTTCCAAGGACACTAATTAGGCAAATTAATTCCTATTGAGCCCAAGCTCTTCTCTGCCTTAGGGAAAGCTGCTTATTCCAATGCCTGCAAAAATCCCAAATGGGGGGGGGGGGATTAAAGTAAAGAAAATGCTTTTTAAAGGGAGGCTCTGCTGCCACTCTGAAATCAGCACTGCTGCCCTCCCCAGGGAGCCGCTCAACCCACACAGGTGTAGGCCTCTCTCAATCTGATTTGTCACTCCTAATGCCTGCATTCTCCCTAGGGACAGACTTAGTCTCTGGACTAGAGATGCTAGAAGGCCCTTCATCATGTCAGAATCTGTGATGAAGTTTTCTTACTCAGCTCCTATGAAGTTCAGAAGGGCTTGCACAAGCAGATCAGTATGTGGTAAATCAGTGTATTAAACACCAGTGGGTCACTTACAGCTCACGGGGACCAAGTGTGAGAAGGTTGCTGGCTCAACTGGATTAGCCACTAAGTACTAAATAGAGATTGATACCTGTAAAACAGCAGGGGACTCGAACCAGGGATTTAGGCAGCAGAGCCCAGGCATTCTACTCCCTGCACCACTAGGATGACTCTCAGTGATTGGGCTCACACACAACATAACAAGCCCCCCTGGTTTATAAGCCAGGGGGGCTTGTCGTGTGTGTCATGTGAACAGGGCCGGTGCTACCATTAGGCCAACTAGGCGGCTGCCTAGGGCGCCGGGCTAAAGGGGGCACCAGGAGCATAGGGCTGGAGGGAGGGAGGGCTCAAGTGGGAAGAGGGGGGCGCTAAATATCTGATCTTGCCTAGGGCACCAAACTGCCTTGCACCGACCCTGCATGTGAACCTGCCATGGCTTATTCGGGTGGCTTATAAACCCAGTTTCTGGGTTTAGTAGCCACCCCTGGGCTTGCTGCATCATCCGGACCCAGAGGACATGACAAGCCCAGGGGTAACCCAAACCACTTCAGAGGTGCTTGGCAAGAGTGGCAAAAAGGCATGCCCAGTGCCTCTCTTGCCCAGTGGCTCTGGACAAGCGCCACTGACAGCCACCCCTAAAATGTCAAAGCGGCACCTGGGATCATGCTCCTCACTGCCACCACCAGATGGGAGGAGCGGCACTCTGCACAGCCTACTCGGGACTAGGCCAAGCAGAACGCGGCTGAGCCCCCCGTCCGGTGCTGTCGCCAAGGGACAGCAGCAACGGATGGGGGGGGCACACTCTACACAGCAGGACAGCACCCAAGATCAGCAGCAGCTTCAACAGCCCTTACTGTGGCTTGCGAGGTCTCCTCACGAGTCTGGGTGGGGGCTGTTTGTGATCCCTGCTCCTTCTGTCTCCGCCCCTGCTGACAAGTGGCGGTGAGGAGGGGGGAAATGTTGGTGCTCCTGCGGTGTCCTGTGGGATACCTGCAGGAGGCCTGGAGGGGGAGGCAGGGTGCACCCTACCCGTGATGAGCCCTATCGTCTGTCAGGCACATCGGGGGGAGGGTGACTTGTAAGCCGACTGCTGCAGTCTGGCTTACCGTGTCGTGCAAACCTACCCTCAGACTGAGGGGATTACCGGCCACATCTCTGTTATGCTACAGCAGCAGCAGCAGTATGGTAGCAGAGCTGGAACTTCAGTCCCGCTAAGGGGCCTTGATGGCTGTATGTAATGGGATATAACCTCCTTAAGCGCACACACACACACACACACACACACAGTTCCAGCATCCAGCATGTCATGTGAACCCAGTCAATGAGTGTAATACTGAAATGGATCTTGGAATGGTTGTAGATCACAAGCTGAATATGAGCCAGCAATGTAATGTCGCTGCAAAAAAGGCAAATGCTATTTTGGGTTGCATTTATTTATTTATTTATTTCATTTCTATACCGCCGCACAGCCAAAGAAGCTCTCTGGGCAGTTCACAACAGTGCATACAATAAACTCAAGATAAAACCAACAATAAAAACTGTGGAGAAAGCCTGACACGAGTATACATGTACACGCACACCCCAGTCTCCGTCCTCCAGGGGAGGGGGGCGAGAAGGGGGGATTGGGTTACAGGGAAGCAGCCAGACAGACCAGCATTCCAGCAAAGGAGGATCTCGCTTGTAATCCACAAAACCCAGGAAAGGACCATCAAGACCATCAACCTGACAGGGCAGTCCCAAAGAGCTGTAAAGTATCCAATACGTCACCTTCTTCCCGGGCAGGAATAAGCCCACCTGACACGAAGGGGCAGGCAATAAGCCTCACCTGACCTAAGGGGCGGGAGAGCGGGAAACCCTGGGGTAGAAAACCCCTCTCCCCTCCCTCTGTTGGTTGTTGGGAACCCAGGGTGCTTTGAGCACGAACCACCCTCCAGCAGCGGCTGGAGTAAGCTGTTTCTTTCCCCGGATCGGACAGACCCGGAGCTAGGCTGAAACTGACTAACCTGATGTCTCTGATTTAAGGTAACTGACTAATCCAAATGCGCTAGCCTGAGCCTGTTCATTGATAAACTTAAAGGTCACGTCAGGTCTTATTGACGTTGTAGTAATTCCTAGAAAGCTGTTAGTTCCGATCCATATCTTGTGTAAACAAATAAAAGCCTTATTTGGTAGTTTAAAGGCGGAGTTTCCTTTTGTGCGTTTAGAAACCTCCTAGGTGGTTCCTCTTGCTTGTACGGGCTGTAACGCGGCACTGGTTAACCCGTTAAGCGCCGAACTCACGCAAAGGACCCAGGTGCTGGTCCTTCACATGGTGGCAGACGACGGGACAATTGGAAACTATAGTTAACGGATGGAACTAACAGGGTCTAGGGCAGGCTAGCGGATTGCTGGGAAGTAGTCAGGAGAAAGCAAAATGAATAGCCTTAGCCAGGAACAACTAGAGCTAGGGAGCAGTCCAGAGACCCCAAGAAGAGAGGGGAGCCAGGTCTCCACAATGGAGTGGACTGTGCGGCCGAAGACTAAACACCAAGAGGGGGAGGGAGCCCCCTCATCCTTGCTGGAGGGGCAGGGACCCAAACAGTGGGGCCGCCCCAGCTTAACAAGCAGCCTCAGGAGAGGCGACAGGATAGACCCCGGGTTGGAGGAGGACCTCGATGGAGGGGTTGCTGGTGGAGCCATAGGAGGGGAAGATCTGGATGCTCTCTTCCCCAACCTGAATTGGCAACAGACCAGGGAGGTGATGCGGCATCAGCAGGAGATGGTTAAGCATCAACAAGCGGCGCTGCAGATGCAGCTGGAATTAGCGAGGCTGACCGCGGGCACCGGAGGGGGGGGACCCATTGCACCCCAGAGCGGGAGCACTCCGACCCCCAAATGGGACAGGAAACAATTTCCCACCTACAAACCTGGGCAGGATGTGTTGATCTTTTTCACACTGTTTGAAGCCGCCTGCCAGGAACAGAGGGTGCCGGACAATTTAAGGATGTCTGCCTTACGGACACAGGTCAGCGGGGAGCTGGCCGATCTCTTAGGCATTCATACCCAAACTGCCCCCTTGGACTATGCTGCGTTCAAGGAAGCTGTGAGGGAGCGTTTTGCCCTCACAGCCGAACACTGTCGCCGTAAATTTCGTTACAGGCAGCCCTCCCCAGGGGACACGTATGCCTCCTGGATGGCGCATCTGGGGCAGGTTTGGGATGCGTGGATCGGGGCTACCGGGAAGACCACCTTGGCAGAGGTGCGGGAGCTCCTGATCCAGGAGCAGTTCTGTGCCACTATTCCGGAGGATTTGGCCACGGCCGTGCGAGACCGGGATCCCCCAAACTGTTGGGAAATGGGCAAACTGGCGGATCAGATGGGGCTGTATCGGCAGCCCAAGGGAGGCAAGGGGGGCAATCCCAGTCGGAACGGGGCCAGAGGGGGCGCGGAGAAGGGCAACCCCAGACCTCAGGAGGGAGCCCCAAGTAAGCCCAAGGAGAGCCCCAGCACCAGCACCAGTGGCTGTTTTTATTGCAAAGAATTGGGTCACCTCAAGAGAAGTTGCCCCAAACTCCTCGCGAGGAACCGCAACCCCAAAACAAATCCGGGCAAGGTAGGAAGGATGCTCGCTCCCGAGGCCCGGCAGCCGGAGGAACAGGAGGAGGACCAGCAGTCGGTCTCATCCCTGGAGGAAGAAACGGAGGATGCGACACCGCCCCGGTTAAGCGGAGGACAGCATTCCCTTGGGGCCATCTCACAAGCGTCTCTGATGAAAATTGCGTCACCAGAGCAACTGCGTTGGAGCCAGAACAAATTCTGTGAGTCCATCTCTGTGAACAATGTTTCCCATGTGGGGTATAGGGACACCGGGGCGGACATTACTGCTTTACCTCGGAGTAAGGTAAAGAAGAGCCAGATGCTAAAAGGGCGCACCTGCGCCATAAAACCCTATAACTCTCCCAACATAGCTGTAAGCCTCGCCCGGGTTTGGGTCAAGTACAGGGGATGGGAAGGGGAGGTGGATGTCATAGTGCATGGGAAGCAAGAGTGGGGGATCATTATTGGGAACGACATAGTGTTCCGGGCTGCCCAGGTCAAGGTGGGGGTAGTGACACGTCGTCAAGCCAGACAAGCCCCTGCCCCGCAGCCTCCCAGTTCCCCGACTATTAAACCCAGTCGCGCTAAAGCGGCACCGGCCGCCAAACGTTCGTTGCTGCCCCCCCCCCCGGCTCCAGTTAAGGAGGATGGCCAAGGGGGATTCGCCCCAATGGCCCGAGATTTTGGGACTCAAAAGGCTTTTCAGGAAGAACAGCGGCAGGACCCGTCCCTCCAAGAATGTCGGGATCGGGCCGGCCGAGCGTGTGAGGCAGTAGACCTGTCAGAGAGGTTCTTGTGGGAAGCGGGGGCCCTTTACAGGGAGTTTAGCCCAAAAACTGAACTTGGTCTCCAGTCACGAAAGGGGCAATTAGTTGTGCCCTCCAGGTATCGCCAGGCTGTACTGCAGTTAGCCCATGATGTAGGCTGGGGGGGTCACTTGGGACAAAAACGGACACTTGCCAGAGTGACGGAAGGTTTTTACTGGCCCATGGTGGCGAAAGAAGTCAACGAGTACTGTCGGTCCTGTGATGTCTGTCAGCGGGTGGGACACAACCGGGACCACCCCAAAGCCCCCCTTCAACAGCTACCCATAGTGGGCACCCCCTTTGAGAGAATAGGGTTGGACATTGTAGGACCCTTGAATCCCCCCACCAAGACGGGGAAGAAGTTCATACTGACTGTCGTTGACTTTGCCACTCGTTATGCCGAGGCTTTTGCCCTAGCCTCCATCTCTGCTACTAGCCTGGCTAAGACTCTCCTCTCTCTTTTTGCCCGCTTGGGAATGCCCCGCACGGTGATTTCGGACTGTGGCACGGGATTCGTGTCCAAACTGTTTAAAAAGATGTGGGAATTGGGGGGTGTGGAGCACCTAACTTCGGTGCCCTATCATCATGAGACTAATGGGCTAGTGGAGCGGTTCAACCAGACTTTGGAAAAAATGATCCGAGCCTACGCAGCTAAACATCCCGGGACTTGGGATCAAGCGCTCCCCTATCTGTTGTTTGCATACCGGGACTCCCCCCAGGAGAGCCTGGGATTCTCCCCCAACGAGTTGATGTTTGGGAGGGAACTAAGGGGACCTTTGGCCCTTTTGCGGGCGGAATGGGAGGGGGTTGCAGCAGAACCTTCCATGCCGGTTCATGCCTTCATGCAACATCTCCAAACTGTCCTCCGGGAGGTGCGAGAGACGGCGCAGCAGCACCTCGGAGCAGCGCAACAACGGCAGAGCGCGTGGTACAACCGGACGGCCGTGCCACGGACTTTTGAAGTGGGGGACCAAGTGCTGGTACTGCGCCCCCTGAAAACGGACAAATTGTGTTTGAAATGGGAGGGCCCGGGGACCGTGATTGGAAGGTCGGGGGAGGTTAACTATCAAGTGGCTTTTCCGGGACAGCCGGGAAAGCAAAAGGTATTTCATGTAAATATGTTAAAATTGTATGTGGAACGGGGAACGAAGGTAGGGGGCGTACACGAATGTGTGGAACCAGAAACCTCTGACGGGGACTTGTTGGCAGAATGGGGGGTAGGGGGAGGGTTGGATGAGATCCAATTGTCGCCCTCCCTGTCCGAACAGCAACAGAGACAAATTACCCAGGTCCTAGAAGACTTCCAGCCCATGTTTTCCGACCGCCCGGGATGCACTACTCTCGTGCAACACACAATTGAGACGGGGAATAGCCCCCCTATACAGTCCCTACCCTACCGGGCAGTGGGGCCCCATGCCCAGGTCATTGCAGACGAAATCCAAACCATGTTAGATCTTGGAGTCATTGTGCCCAGCTCTAGCCCCTGGTCCTCTCCGATAGTGCTAGTAGCCAAGAAGGAGGGGGGGTTCGGTTCTGTGTAGATTATCGGAAGATCAACAAAGTGACTGTCCCTGATCCCTACCCCATCCCAAACATGGATGTGTTGTTGGAATGGTTAGGGGGGGGCCAAGTACATCACTACCCTGGATCTGACCAAAGGTTATTGGCAAATCCCCCTCGATCCGGATGCTGCGTTGAAATCCGCATTTGTGACCCATCTAGGGTTGTTTCAGTTCACCACCCTGCCATTCGGGGTCCGGAACGGTCCGGCTACCTTCCAAAGGCTGGTAAATGGGATGCTAAATGGGTTGGGGGAGTTCGCCTGTGCGTACTTGGACGATATCGCCATTTTCAGCTCCACCTGGGAACAGCATTTGCAACATGTCCGTCAAGTATTTCAGAGGATTCAGGAAGCGGGGCTGACCGTGAAGGCTAAGAAGTGTCAGGTTGGGCAGGGGGAGGTAGAGTATCTAGGCCACAGGGTGGGGAGAGGTAGTGTCAAGCCCCTGGAGGCGAAGATCGAGTCTGTCCGCACCTGGCCCCAGCCCCAGATGAAGAGCTTTTTTAGGGCTGGCTGGCTACTATCGTAAATTTGTGCCCCACTTTAGCCAGCTAGCCACCCCCTGACGGATTTGTGTAGGAAGCGGCAGCCCGTCAAAGTCCAGTGGTCAGCTGCTTGCCAGGCAGCGTTCGAAGGATTGAAGGCCAGCTTGATGGCAGCCCCTGTGCTGCAAGCGCCTGATTTCGAAGCCCCCTTTGTCCTGCAGACGGATGCCTCAGAAGCGGGAATGGGGGCCGTCTTGCTGCAGGAACGGCCAGGGCAAGGGCTATGCCCTGTCGCCTACTTGAGTAAAAAACTTTTGCCCCGGGAGCGGAACCTGGCCACTGTCGAAAAGGAATGTTTGGCAATAGTATGGGCAGTGACCAAGCTTCGCCCCTACCTTTGAGGATGCCGGTTCTTGTTGCAGACTGACCATTCCCCCTTGTGTTGGTTGGACAGGGTGAAGGGATCCAACCAGAAGTTACTGCGGTGGAGCTTAGCCCTGCAGGATTTTGATTTTTCAGTGGAACACATCAAGGGCAAGGACAACATCGTGGCAGATGGGTTGTCCCGGGCTTTCTCAGTGGGAGACAGTTAGATAGGGATTGGGGTGGTGGGCCCCAATGCCATCTTTTTTCAAAGGGAAGGGTGTGGAGAAAGCCTGACACGAGTATACATGTACACGCACACACCAGTCTCCGTCCTCCAGGGGAGGGGGGCGAGAAGGGGGGATTGGGTTACAGGGAAGCAGCCAGGCAGACCGGCATTCCAGCAAAGGAGGATCTCGCTTGTAATCCACAAAACCCAGGAAAGGACCATCAAGACCATCAACCTGACAGGGCAGTCTCAAAGAGCTGTAAAGTATCCAATACGTCACCTTCTTCCCGGGCAGGAATAAGCCCACCTGACACGAAGGGGCAGGCAATAAGCCCCACCTGACCTAAGGGGCGGAAGAGCGGGAACTCAGGGGTAGAAAACCCCTCTCCCTTCCGGAAAAGGGTTGTTGGGAACCCAGGGTGCTTTGAGCACGAACCACCCTCCAGCAGCGGCTGGAGTAAGCTGTTTCTTTCAGTGGAAGACCGCCAACCTGGTCTTCTGCGCGGGTTCAATACTAAGGGGGTAGCGAGTCCTGGGGGCGGGCCTTCTCTGAGGTCCCCCAGCGACTATCACCCTTAGCCTAGAACAAAGGGATAACTTATAGCCACAAAAGTATCTTTTATAAAACAAGTTTATTTACAAAATGACCGTCACAAACCCAGACACACGCCAGCAATACAGCTTATCAGTACAGCACAAAGTAGCAAGCAAGAAATCTCAAGGACACCGTGATTTCAGGGCTCTCAGCTAGTTAGTTCAGCTCGGGCTCCAGCAGAGGCCCGGTCAACCGCATGCTGCTAGCTGGGTTCCCGGCGGAGGTCCGGTCTACCCAAGCAGCTAGTGAGTGATTTCAGCTTGGTTGCCCGGGGATCCGGTCAACCCAAGCGGCCAGTGATTTCAGCTTGGTTTCCCGGGGGGTCCGGTCAACCCAAGCGGCCAGTGATTTCAGCTTGGTTTCCCGGGGGTCCGGTCAACCCAAGCGGCCAGTGATTTCAGCTTGGTTTCCCGGGGGTCCGGTCAACCCAAGCGGCCAGTGATTTCAGCTAGCTGGAGCACGCCGGGTGCTGCTACCCGGGGTTGCCGATCCCTTCGTTCCCTTACCCCAAGCATGGGGCAAGACTGCTGATCAGGTCCAACAACTCAGTTCCCTTGCACAGGGTGTTTTATACCTTGGGTTTCAGGTAGCCCCTCCCTCTGCAATCAGGTGGGTGGCCAATCAGGTGGGTTGCCACCCTCCTCAGGTGGGCGGCCAATCAGGTGGGTTGCCACCCTCCTCAGGTGGGTGGCCAATCAGGTGGGTTGCCACCCTCCTCAGGTGGGCGGCCAATCAGGTGGGTTGCCACCCTCCTCAGGTGGGTGGGGTCCCCTTGAAGCCACCTGCTTAATGGTCCCATCCTGTGGTGTTGAATGGCCCTTTCTTATGGGTGCCGAAATGTCTGCTCTCGCAAGGTATTCAAGTCTTATGTAGATGGGGCTGATATACGAGAGCATTGACGAACCTGGGGATGCTTCCTGCCTTCCCCCCTGGGGTGATTCTATGCAGATGTTGTTTGTCCCTGTTGGTCTCTGTGGAGACTGGCTGTCTCTGCCCCCTGGGTCTCCTTCCCCCCTCCTTGGTGAGTGTGTGTGTGTCAGAAAGGGGTTTTAGGTTGGCTTTCTCCACACTTTCCCCGGATCGGACAGACCTGGAGCTAGGCTGAAACTGACTAACGTGATGTCTCTGATCTAAGGTAACTGACTAATCCAAATGCGCTAGCCTGAGCCTGTTCATTGATAAACTTAAAGGTCACGTCAGGTCTTATTGACATTGTAGTAATTCCTAGAAAGCTGTTAGTTCCGATCCATATCTTGTGTAAACAAATAAAAGCCTTATTTGGTAGTTTAAAGGCGGAGTTTCCTTTTGTGTGTTTAGAAACCTCCTAGGTGGTTCCTCTTGCTTGTACGGGCTGTAACGCGGCACTGGTTAACCCGTTAAGCGCCGAACTCACGCAAAGGACCCAGGTGCTGGTCCTTCACAATTACCACTGAGTATCCATTTCTATTAAATGGGTATTGTGCTTTGTGGGAGCAAATTGTGGGAGCCTGCATATGAAGAACCATGCTGAATCAGATCAGCATTCTGTTCACATGGTGGCCACTGGCCAGCCAGCTGCCTGTGGAAGCCCACAAGCAGGACATGAGTGCAATAGCACCCTCCTGCCCATGTTCCCCAGCAACTGGAGTACATAGGCATACTGCCCGTGACACTGGAGGAAGCATATAGCCATTAGGACTAATAGCCATTAATTCTATTAATAGCAGTTTTATTTTCAATGGCTTTCCTAATTATGCCCAAAGTGGAATTCACCTTTTTCACAACATGTATTTATTTATTTTTATTATTATATTTATATCCCACCTTTTTTCCTCTTGCAAGGAACCCAAGGTGGCTTGCATGGTCGTCATCCTCTGCATTTTTTATCCTCACAACAGCTCTGTTAGACAGGTTAGGCTGAGAGTCAGTGACTGGCCCAAAAGTTACCCAGTGAGATTCATGCCTAAATCCGGACTAGAACCTAGATCTCTCAAGTCCCAGTACAACACTCTAACCACTACACCACACTGGCTTAAAGAATTCTTGACTGTTGGCCTTGATGTTATTTGTGATGTGCTCCTCAAAATACTTTTTTTTTTTTTTTTTTACATCTCTAATGTCTGCTTGCATCTCCTTTAGGCAAGTGTGCTCCTTTTTGTTCGCTTCATTTGGGCAAGACTTCCAGTTTCTGAAGGAAACCTCTCTAATAGCTTCCTTGGCACTGCTCATTAACCATGCTGGTGACTTCTTGGACTTGGTGCTACCTTTCCTGACTTGCTGCTGCATACATTCTTGCTGAGTTTCTACTATTGTGGTTGAGTAACCTGCAAGCATTTTAAAGAGATTTAAATATCTTCCCCTTTCCACTACCTTTTTACCAGTTCCCTCATTTTTAAAGAAGTTTCCTCTTTTGAAGTCAGATATATCTGTGTCAGACTTCTTTGGTAATTTCCCACTTAGATATAAATTAAATCGTGATAGCGCTGTGGTCAATGTTTCCAATTGGTTCTAGGGTCACTTCCCCTCTGGTTGGTTCGATGACCAGCTGTTCTAAGGCATAGTTGTTTGGGGTATCGAGAAATTTAACCTTTTTGTCATGACTGGAACATGTATGTATCTAGTCAATGTAAGGGTAGTTGAAGTCACCCATTACAACAACATTTCCTCATTTGGATGCCTCCCTGATTTCATTCTCCATCTCAAGATCACCATAAGTGTTCTGGTCCAGGGGACAATAGCATGTCCCCAGGGGTTATTTGATATTGTCAATTTGAATAGCATGTAGTAATTTGAAGCCTGGTATTGTCAGTGATTCTGTGGAAGAGTCTGCCCCTTTTAAGGTTTGTTTGCTTGATGCTATGTCCTCTTTGATATGCAGAGCAACACCACCTCCAGTACATCCTTCCCTCAGTTCCCTGTCAGTATCCCACTGGTTCTCTCCATTCCACCAAGTTTTCATTATCCCCACTATACCTAGGTTCTCCTGTCAAATCAAGCACTCCAGCTCTTCCATCTACCTTGCGCATTTCTTGCATTTGCACAGAACAGTGTCCTTTTCCAGATGTCTCTGACAATCCATATCATGCCTGTGCCTTGTCAGCTGCACTGGCTCCCAATCTGTTTCCCATCCCAAACTAAAGTACTGGTTTTATCCTTTAAAACCCTAAACATCTTGGGGCCAGGAAAGACTACATGAAAGACTACTGTTTTCAATATGTAGCTTCCCAGACCTTGACATCGTCTTCAGAGGCCCTACTTTGAGTGCCCCTACTGAATGAAGTGGGGCAGGTAACTAACAGGGAGAGGGCCTTTTTCCATAGTGGCAACCCGCTGGTAGAACAGCCTTCCTGGCCTGTCTGCTGCCATCTCAGTGATATTTGCAGCACCAGGTGAGCCAGGAAAGGCCTTTGAAATAACTCATGTAGTCTGGGCCTCTCAGTTTTAAAATCTGTGTTTAATTTGGGGGTGCTCTGAATTTTGTTTTGTCGTGTTTTACATTGTTTTTGATTGTATGGTTTTATGTTCTATTTTGTATTTAAATTGGGTGTGGTTTTTTTTATTTATTGTAAGCTACCCAGAGAACTTTGTTATGGAATGGTGTACAAATGTTGTAAACAAAGATGCATAAAATCCAGATCAGGGGGCCATGCAGCAGCTTTTCCTTCAAAATAAATGTGGCCAGCTTAAGCACACATTTCAAGGCTACAATCCTATACCCACTTACCTGAAGTTACACACTGCATAGGATGATCATAAATAAGCCTCTGAGTTCGGGAGCTCACGGACGGTCATTGCAATAGGACTGCGCCCGTAATGAATTCATGGTGGAGGCAAGATTAAAAACTAGGGATTGCCTGAGTCTGTTGCCTAGATAATTCCACCTCAGCAGCAGCCCTTAATAAGCAATACCAACTCTCTGGTCTCAGATTTGCCCCACAAGGATCTCTTGTGTGTGTGTGTGTGTGGGGGGGGTTATTTAGTCAGTGTTAAGAAGTAGGCTGTTTGAAATGTGCTTTGATTTCCCCTGTTTAGCAAATACAGGTTGGCTTTACATAGAGCCAGTTCCTCCCCCCACATCACACTCCCAAGTGGCAGATTGGGAGGTATCTACATTGCTTTTCAAGACCGGGTTTGCACGATCACAGAGGGAAAATAAGCCAAGGTGGTTATTCCCCCCCACCCACCCAGCCCATGTGCTGTCCACAAGCTACCTGATTACCCTCACTGGGCATGGGTTGTCATGACATCCGAACCTGGCAAGAGTGGGTGGCTGGGGTGGTTTACAAACCATCCTGAAACCCACAGCTTGTTCTAAGGTTTCCGGGCGGCTTGTAAACCACCTCAGCCACCCACCCACACCAGGTTCGGACATCACGACAACCAGCGCCTGGCGAGGGTAATTATGCTAATTAGGCAGCTCATGACCGGCACACAGAGGGAGGGAAAATAAGCCACCATGGCTTATTTTCCTTCTGTGATTGTGTCAAGCAGGGCTCTCCAACCTTGGGTCCCCAGATGTTGCTGGCCTACAGCTCCCAGCATACCCAGCCAGCATGGCTAATGGCAAGGGATTCTGGGAGCTGTAGGCCAGCAACATCTGGGGACCCAAGGTTGGAGAGCCCTGGTGTAAAGCCACCCAGACCCTTTCCATCCCTGCATTTCTATGGGTTTATGGCCTGCCCTTCTTTCCACTGCAGCAGGAATTGCTTCCCTCAGGCTGAAAGCCAATGGACCAGATTTCTGCAGAATGTTGCTATTACGGAAATGCTTCCAGCTCCACAATTTAGCTTTCCTTTGCTTGTGATTTTGCAAGAACTGAAGGGTTTCCCCCCCTCAGCTCTCCTCTGTATAGCTTTGCGCTGGCATTGTTTAATGTAATTGTCCACAAGTATTGTTGATATTTCAGCCCTGCTGCTTACGCAGTCACTGCAGCCTGAGGCCAGCGTATTGGAACCTGGATGTGATGTCAGCCAGCAACACCCCAACACCAGGAGAGAGGAGGCAAGGCAGAAGCAGCAGCAAGCAGGCAAAAAGGGCCAACAATGCTGTATTTGTGCTCATATATGTGACACTGAAAAGGGAGTAGGCAAATTCATTCAGGATAGGTCTATTATCAGCTATTATTAACCATGATACCAAGTGAAACCTCCATTTTCAGAGGCAGTGCATACAAAATTATTCTTGTGACAAAAAATAGGGGAGGGCTCTTGCCTTCATGCCCTGCTTGTGGGCTTCCTGGCAGCCTCAGGCTGGCCACTGGTAGAAACAGTAAGGATTACATGAACCCTTGGCCTGATTGAAAGTGAAGGGTGTTAAGGAGATCCAGAGGTGGCTGTGTCATGAGGCAAGAAGTGTCATCTGTCGCAAGAAGCAGATATTGGGCACTGTTATGGGCAGCAGAGTGGGAGAGAGATCTGAGAGCCAGGAGGCACCAGAAAGTTCTCCTATGTGGATCTTGCAGAAGCTCTGTTCGGTGCCATGGGATTTCACAGCAGAAATCCCTCGTAGATTGTACCCCATGTGAATTGGTGGAAGGGGTACCATTTGGATTTACTGCCTTGGACACCCCCCTTCCTCTCCTCTATCCCTCCATCTTCCCAACCTCTCCCCATACCATTCCTTCCGCTTCCCATTCAATGCAGTCATGCTTCAGTTTCAGCGGCCCTTGGAGCAGAATACGATGAGTGGGCGTCCCAGTTCGGTCCTTCCAATTGCCATCTTCCTCCCTGGCTTCCAGTGGGCATCTTTTAGCCAGAGAAGGCCGGAAGGGGAGTATTTAACTGAGAAGGCTTCTCTGTCTCCACCCCCACACTTAAACCCTTCCCTACCTTGCTGGCCATGCAGAGGAAACTAACTGGACAAAATACCAAGGAGATTGCATCCTCTCAGCTTACCCTGGAGGAGAACTTTCTTGTGTTGCTCTTCATACCATAATGTGTGAACAGTGTGCTGTGGGTTGAATTGCCTTGGTGTACATGTCCGAGCAGATGAGTCCCCCGGGGTATACTTGTAAGCCTCACATGCATTTTGCATTTGGGTCTCTGAAAGCAGCAGAATTGCAGCAACCTTGTTTTCCAGGGAAGGATTTGGACAATAGAACATCAGGACACAATAGCCTGTGCATTGTCTGCCGATTAGGATAGACACTCTCCCTCCTGTCTTTCTTCCCTGTGTTATCTGGAGACGTTGAGCTGGCAGATCCTGCCTGCACCAGCACATCCAACATGTGCCAGCACATTCTGACGTCGTCGATGCGGCTTGGAAGAGCGTGTTGTGTGTTTGATGTCAGGATTACTGGCTGGGTTATTGTAAATGCTAAAATGAAATAAGAAGATTAGTAAAGAAAAGTGCAGCTCAGCAGCAGGTCCCCGATGATTGCTTTCTGCTCTATCTGCAGCTGATGATCAGCCATGCAGGTATTTAGCAAGGTGCAAATCATCATCCTGTTGGCCACAGAGGGGAATAAAATTTATTTAAAGGGGTCTGCCTCATGGAAAACTCTCCCAGCCCAAACCATCAGAGTGGAGAGAATCAGGGAACCTAGCTAGCCTCTCTCAAGAAAGCCTCTAAGTAGGACCAAATGCATATTCATTTGGCTTAAAGGCAGGGTGTGTTCATCTTTCATTATCCTCTTCTGCCAGCTTCCTTGGAGAACCCTTCCATTCTAATCCCGCCCTCCCTTCCCCTCCTCCAAATATACAAGGCCTTTATTCTGCACCAATCTCCTGTCTGAGTATGATAGACAGCATCCTGACATTACTATGGAAATATGCACTTCTCCAAACTAGGAAATGAAAACACAGCAATTCCACATCATTACTATCCCAGCAAGTCTTTTGTGTGGACAACTCCATAGATGCCCCCTTGTTGCGAGGCGTCTGAAGCACAGAGTGAGTGCACACACCTACTCTCTCCACCCGAACAGTACGTATCCAAATAGCATACTATGCCATACCTGTCCCTATGATTTGAATCCTGGAGCTATTTCTTCACTTATAAATCCATCGTGCTTCTGGCTTTTTCTTTTTAGGACCTACAATGAGTCTGTACAGAGCTGTATTTGGATTTCTACTTGTCCGACATTAATTCCGACATGATGCTTTGTGTGTTAAGTAAAGGTTCAGATTACCAAGAGGTAGTGAAAGAAGTGGGCACAATGTGGTGTAGATTCTAAAGGCTCCACCCTTCCATGTGCATTTCAGTCACTTAAACCCAAGCTGCTGTACTCCGGCAAGAAGCTCCAGTGCTTTTCATCTGCTTTTAGAGCTAAAGGTGGAAAGAGGAAAGGCCTCTGAATAGGGTCATGGTGTGGGAAATGGTAGAGGTCATTAAACCTGCAAGCAGGCCTGACAAGGAGCAGCAGCAGTGGGGCTCCAGCCACCCAACAGCTGGGGTGAAGCCAGGGGTCCCGTCCTGTCTCATATGCATCAGCAGAGAACTGACTGCAAGGTGGTGCAGGAGGAGGAGGAGGAGGAGGAGGAGGAGGAGCAGCAGCAGCAGCAGCAGCAGCAGCAGCACCGCGACCCCAAACCATCTCCACACCGATATCACAGAGCATCTGCTTCAGTGTTTTTGTGCCGCTCCGGCTTTCTTCAATATTCTCTACCACTCAGCAGTTCTGAGAAAGAGGGGGCAGGTGGGCAGCCAAGCTTGGCCTTCCACATGCACGCCACCCAGCATGGGCATACTGCCACTCAGCCTGACATGGGAAGAGGGTGGCCACATGTTTCTTGCTTCAAAGAGAACAGCGTGCTCCAGAGCCACAGGAAGCAGCCCCAGTCAAAGGATCCGTAGCATACTTCCAGAACTAGCCTTACTTTGTCCAGGTACCTGCTAAGCCCGTGGTTCTGTAAAATCGGTGCCCAAGGAAGGCATCTCGTCCAGCTCCTTCATCCTTGCTGCCTCCTGCGGCCAAATGGAAAGGACCTGAAACTGGCAAAATACAGTCATGCCTTGGATTGAGAGCATAATTCGTTCCGGAAACGTGCTTGTAATCCAAAACACTCTTATATCAAAACGAAATCCCTCCCAAAAAAATTTGTACAGAGATTTCTAATTTAAGCCGTACTACAGTACTTGTATTGCAAGACGTCGCTTGTATACCAAGTCAAGAAAAAATTAAATATTTAAAAATGTGCTTGTCTTGCAAAACGCCCTCAAACCAAGTTACTTGCAATCCAAGGTATTACTGTATCCCATTTGGCCACTGACATAACTTTCTCTGGTCACTCAGGGATGTATCTTATCATGACCACTGCTGCTGCCACTACTGGCGATGGTGGAGAAATTAGTTCTCTTTGCATTTTAAGCTAATTTACCTAATTTTGCATTTTCAAAACAATTATGCAAACCAAAACTCAGTTATCCTTCAGAATTCACATTTCTCCAAATGTTGCAATGGAGTTCTCCAGTGAAACAATGTGTACAAAAATGGGTATATTAGGGAAGATACCTTTTTTTAAATAAATGCATTATTTTAGGAAAAATGCAAGACTGGAAAAATTCTCAAAGTTCAAGATGAACCAGCACTGGTTAGGCCTCATCTTGAGTACAAGAAAAACCTTGGATTGCAAGTAACTTGGTCTGCAAGTGTTTTGCAAGACAAGCAAATTTTTAAAATAAATTTTAACTTGATAAACAAGCGACGTCTTGCAATACAAGTACTGCAGTACGGTCAAGAAAAATGAAGACTTTACACTATCATTCTTTATTGCAGCTTAAATTAAAAATATGTGTACAAATTTCTTTTGGGGAATTTCGCTTTGATATACAAGTGCTTTGGATTACAAGCACGGTTCCGGAACAAATTATGCTTGCAATCCAAGATATTATTGTACTGCATCCAGTTCTGGGCACCACACTTTCAGAAGGATGTAGACAAACTGGAAAGGGTTCAGAGGAGGGCAACAAAGATGATAAAGAGACTGGAAACAAGGCCCTATGAGGAGAGGCTGAAAGAACTGGGCATGTTTAGCCTTCAGAAGAGGAGGCTGAGGGGAGATATGATCGCACTCTTCCAGTACTTGAAGGGTTGTCACAAAGAGGAGGGCCAGGATCTCTTCTCGATCATCCCAGTTTGCAAGACACGGAATAATGGGCTCAAGTTACAGGAACCCAGATTCATAGAATCAGCAGCTGCACCTTGAATGCCTCCAGAGTGGGAGAGCCCACCACCTCCCTAGGTAGTTAATTCCATTGGCATTTTGCTCTAACAGTCAGGATTTTTCCCCTGATGTTTAGGTGGAATCTGGGTTCCTGTAACTTGAGCATCTGTCAGGGATGCTTTGACTTGGATTCCTGCATTGAGCAGGGGGTTGGACTTGATGGCCTTATAGGCCCCTTCCAACTCTACTTTTCTGTGATTCTGTGGGGAGGCAGCTTAAGTGGGAGTCAAGGCTTTCCTGGAAACAGCTTTCGTCTCATAGGGAAGCCACCTCCACCAGCTTTGGGAGCCACTGAGCTAAACCCAGCATAATCATGGAGAGGAGGACAGCTCAGCCAGCAGCCCTTGCACTCCTCCTAGGATCCATCGCTCACTGCACGGAATAAATAAGACATCAGACTTTCTGGGCCCTGCCAGTCTGCAGCACCACCTCTTCACTGGTACCTGTCTTGCTACCATTATCTCTTACATCTGTTCCCAATCAAAGCGTAATTTAAATCAATTCAGGGAGGACATTTTCCTTCTCCTTCTACCAAGTGCTTTTTTTATTTTTTATTGGTGAGGTGCAGCAGCCATCAGGAATAGCTGCTAAGCGACTATGTGCCTGCACCAGCTCCACTTAAGCACATGTGGGCAAACCCACAACAAACCCAGCTCATTTCCTTGCTGCAGGAGAATGGAATTGATTACATTTAAATGACAAAGCATTAAGAGGGTTTGAGAATTTCTAGGAATGGGAATGGGGGCCACCTGCTGAGCACAGCAAAGAGGCAAAGGCAAGCGGTTAGAAGATCCCCCCCCCTTTGCTGCCTGTTGGGTAGGGGAGCTCCAAGGACTCATTCCTGAGCCAGGGAAAGGAGGGAGATCATTCACCGTGACCTTGAGCTGCGAGAGGTCAATTTAACATAGTGCAGCATAAAAACAAGGAAGGCTTCGCCCAGCCTAAATGGGCCTAAATGAGCATAAATCATAACGCAGAAAGAGAATTCTGCTGGCCTGTGGCGCCTTTCAGACATTATCTAATCCAGTGTTCTCCAACCTTGGGTCCCCAGATGTTTTTGGCTACGCTGGCTGGGGCATGCTGGGAGTTGTAGGCCAAAAACATCTGGGGACCCAAGGTTGGAGAACACTGATTCTAATCTCACACCTCGGGCTCGCAGGCTCAGATATTTGATGCCTATTGTGTGGCCCTGACCAGGCTGCAGCCAGGGCAGCTGCCATTGCCACACACTAGTGACACTACTGGCCGCCCCACCACCATCAGTATAATAACTGGTCAGCCCGAATGCATCTGTGATGTTAAGGGTGGGGTGGGGTACCGAACCAGAGGTTGTGACTTCCAGGTAGGCTGGAGTTGTGGCTTCTCCTCTGAGAAATTAGGCACCAGTTTTGACTCCTGTCCCTTGTACCAGTAATGTGTGCCCAATAATGGGTTCACCTCTTCTCTTCCCCCACCCCAACAATACGCCAGCCAGCCAGCCATATTCTGTCATAGAGACTTTCGCCGGATCCCCACCTAAGGTTTATTGCAGTGCTGTATTGCTGCCATGACTTGCAGGGCACTTTTCCATCCCGGTCGCGGTAGTCCTGCATGATCGTTCTTTGTTTCTTCTGGAATTTCCCGGACCAGGTTTATGTTTACCATGTTTTTTTCAGTTATTGCGGTTCACTGTCGCAGTACGCGGCTAGTGTGTGCTAAACTTCTGCTGTCGTTGGCCTTCCAAGGTGTGGCCATGAAAGTGTCGTCACTGGAGTTAGCCAATAGTTTTCGAGGGGCGGGGGGAATGAGGCATCACATGTGTCTCCCAAGCTGGTGGGGAAGAGAGGTATCCACCATTTGTTGTTGTGCGGCAGTTCGACTTCTTCCCCGGAAGCTTCTTAATTATTTATTTTTTTTGGTATGTAAACATACCTGCGCAGCTCCGCAGCTCCGAGCAGGCTGCTTTGCGGAATTGTGTGTCGCTGTTTTTTTGTTTTGTTTTTTAAAAAACAATTTCGTTGCTGCGCTTGTGTGCACTGCCACATAAGCGGCAGACCAGAAACAAAAAACCCTCTACTTCTTAAATGGCTGTTTCCCCTGCATGTGAAAGGCAGCACCCCCAAAATAACCGCCATGGAGTTTGAGAGGGGACAGGAGCGGGAGGCTTTCCACCCTTTTTTTAACAGCCGTGTTCACCCCCATTGCCCGAAGAGCAGGGAGCTGTAAAAGGCATGTCTGCTCAGAAGTAAATCACATTCTTTCCAATGCCCTTACTCCCAACTGTATCACATTGATTTAACAGGAGCCTTGTGCTTGGGAAACTCAGAATGGGAGGAACACTGCTTCGGGAAATTGCATTTGGGTGGAGGGGTGCGGTGCACTGATCCTGCTGGCTTCACCCCGACCCCGCAGGAGGTTGGTGGCGGCAGCTGCAGCATCCTTCTCCTTTTTTGGTAAGGGGCAGGAAGAGCTTTTCCCTCTCTCTTTTTAAAGATTGCTCCTGTGCTCATTCGCACCTGTACAGAGATGACGAAGCAATTTAAAAAAAAACAAAACCCTGCTCAAGGCAATGCCCAGTTCTACCACTACGGAGTTAGGTGTGGGGTGGCAAACCGGGATGAGTGCTGTACATTTAACGAGAGTGTGCCCTGTGAGTAGGGACTGCAGAATGTGAATATAGCAGTACTGTTCTGCTAATTTGACAACAGTGTAATGTAGATCTGCCCTTTGTTATTGTGCACTTATTATGGAGTAGTAATTGTGTGTAAACAAGTTCCCAGCTGTGAAGGTTTGGTGGGAATTGAAACTTGGGAGTCCATGCACGGGAGCTTAGCAACTGTTGCTATGGATGGATTGTTCTCTGCTGAGGAGGCTGTTGCTAAGTGGAGGAGCCAGCCCAGAGCGCCGGGGCAGGGATCCCCCAGCAACACACTCTGCTCAGTTGATGGAGCCCTGGTTTCCTATGCCCTGTTTCCTTTGCTAGGGAAAAGGTACCGTGAGCAGTTGATTCATCATAGAGGGGCCCATTCAAGAGGATTATTGTTTTTAGGCGCCTTGCTGTAATCTGCAGCCTGCTGTGAGGGAAAGGCTGCCCTAGCAAGACAGAAAGAAACTTGGTTTTAAGTGCCTGTCAGCAGGGTTTAGAAGGGCTTTAGGTATTATACTACTGAAGCTAGATGACCTTGTGTTCCGTTTGCCCGGGATTCCTGTGGGGGGGAAGTGGTTTAACTGTGGTGATTTTTTTTTTTTACTTATGCCCAATGCTTCTTCATTCTTCTTATGCTTTTTCAACTTGATACCAACTAACTCCAACCCTGCTCCGCTGGGTTCTGCCAGGCAGCATCCCCTAGCCTGCCTGCCTCAGTTTTCCCCCTTGTTCCACCTGGAGGTTTTTTGGTTTTTTTTTTTAATTTTTACCATTTAAAATGTCCAACTTTACTTATTGGTCTGGAATGAGCTCCTTTTTCTTTGTATGTACCTGCAACTGGGACATGTCCACAGTAGGGAATGGTATATTTGTGGGGTACAGGTCCCCCCCCTAACAAAAGAGGCTGTTGAGGAGGGGGTTGCAGGGAAAGAAATGCAGTCACCAAGGGGAAGAGCAGCATGGGGGACTCGATGGCCCACGGTGTCTGTGGGTGAATAATTGAGACCCTGCATAAGGTAGGTTTTCTGAAAGGTGATGGGTTTCGGTATCTCTTTTAACACTACATTTTGGTGTGGCTGTTGAATATTTTATTATCTGACTCCTTCACTTCTCGCCCAAGGATCAGCTCTCTGGCCTGTTCATTCTGCATCCTTTCTCCATGCCACCACTCAGGCTAGTCCAGCCTGTTTGAGTGTCGCTGGAATATGTACAGCGCGGGTTGCCAGCAAGCTGCAGAGCAAGAGTGTGTTATGTCACATAGCATTGCAGCGCCACCATGCATCAATCTGCAGCAGCAACAGGCATGCCAGTGTGAAAGTAGCTGGAGGGGAGGGGTATGCCAGATAAGTCAGTCAGAGGGTCTGGGCTGGGGGCCGTTCTCCATCTCCTGCCATTTACCCACATATCTCCCAGCACCCCCTTCCCCCTTGCCAGGGACGTGTGTACAAAGTGTGAAATAATGAGGTTTGGAAAGGTCAGGGAACTTGGCGGCAGCAGTGTTGTTTCTGTAAATGTTATTTTCTAGCTCACTGCCCTGTAACTCTCTCTGACTGTTGTGCTTAAGTAAAACAAACAGTGCATTTTAATCACATGCACATGCCGGCTCAGAGATACTTAACTCACCTTTTCCTTTGGAGCTGCAACTCTGCTTCCAGGATGGGTCTCTCAGTCTGCACCTACTGTGAGCACCAGCCTTCCCACTGCTTGACTTTAATGCAGCTCTGAAGCAGGGTAAGTGTCAAGAGTGCTGAGTTCTGGCATGGGGGAGGGGGTACTACAGATAGCTGCTTCCGTTGAATGCCAGCAAAATGGAGTAAAATTTCACTGCTACCAGAACAGGGTCCAAGCCCCTAGACATAGGGGACTCAGTCAAACTACTGGATTCCTAGGGTGTGGCAGGGGATTTCATAGATTTCATAAATTTCATAGATAGAGTTGGAAGGAGCCTACAAGGCTATCGAGTCCAACCCCCTGCTCAATGCAGGAAACTAGAGGAGGGGTCTCCCATCCAAGTAATAACCAGGCTTGACCCTGCTTAGCTTTCCACACTCAGACAAGCTGAGTCAGCGTAAACCACAGGCCTGTACCTGGCAACCTTGGGAGGAGCTAGGGCTGGGCGCATCTGGGCATGACTCACATTGGTACACAAGGCACTTCTGCACAGAGACCACAGCTAATGCTTTACGTGCTTTATGAAGGGCACATATAGGAGGTAGAAGGAAGGACAGGTCACTAAGGAGGTGTACAGGCAGAGAGCCTGGAATTGCAGAGAGGGTATCAGGAAGGCTGAAGCTCAGAATGAGCATGGGTTGGTGAAGGATGCTGAGAACAAAAAGAACTTCTTCGGATATGTTCAAAGTAAAGGGAGGACAAAAGTAATGGTACACCAGCTGCTTAGTAAAGATGGCAAAATGCTGACAGGTGATGAAGAAAACACAAGAACTGCTCAACTCATATTTTGGCTTGCTCTTCTCCCGGAAGAACAATTGTGTTCCATCTGGCATATGTGACAAACAGGCTGAAGGGGTAGGTGTGAAGCTTGAGGCTGAAAGAGAGATGGTCAGGGAATATCTAAGCATGTTAGGTAAGTTCATGCTCAGATGAATTATGTCCTAGGGTGTTGAAGGGGCTAGTGGATGGACTCTTAGAACCTTTAAAAATCCTGGAGAATGGGTGAAATACTAGAGACTGGAGGAGGGCAGATGTTATCCCTATCTTCAGAAAGGGCAAAAAGGAAGATCCAGGGAAGTATAGACCAGTCAGTCTGATATCAATACCTGGGAAGATTGTAGAGCAGCAAATAAAGCATTTGATCTGTAGGCACCTAACCACTAATCCACTGATCTCTGGAAGCCAGCATGGATTTGTCAAGAACAAATCCTACCAGACTAATCTTATTTCATTTTTTGATCAGGTAATGTCCTTAGTAGATTGTGGAGATGCTGTGAAAATTAATATCTCTTGAGTTCAGCAAAGCATTTGACAAAGTGTCCCATGAGCCAGTGTGGCGTAGTGGTGAGAGTGTTGGACTGGGACTCGGGAGATCCGGGTTCTACTCCCCGCTCAGCCATGAAACTCACTGGGTGACTTTGGGCCAGTCACTAACTCTCAGCCTAACCTACCTCACAGGGTTGTTGTGAGGATCAAATGGAGAGAAGGAAGAGGATTATGTAAGCCGCCTTGGGTTCCTTCCAGGAAAAAAGGTGGGGTATAAATATAATAGATGATGATGATGATGATGATGATGATGATGATGATGATATTCTGATCAGCAAGCTAGTTAAGTATGGGCTGGATGGCACTACACTGCTAGGATGATCCACAGCTGGATGTAGAACTGTACTCAAAGAGTGCTCATCAATGGTTCGTCATCAAACTGGAGGGAGGTATTGAGCAGGGTGCCATAAGGTTTGGTGCTGGGCCTTGTACTTGTCAACATTTTTATTAATGACTGGGAGAGGTGGGGGGAGTCTTATCAAATTTGCAGATGACACAAAATTGGGTGGGATAGCTAATACCTTAGAAGACAGGGAAAAAATTCAAAACAAACTTGACAGGTTAGAAAACTGGGCAGAATATAAGAGAATGAAATTTAGCAGAGATGTGTGCAAAGTCCTTCATTTAGGAAGAAGAAATCAAGTGCACAGGTATAAGGTGGGGGACACCTGGCTTGGCAATAGTACGTATGAAAAGGATCTTGCAATTGTAGTTGATCACAAGCTGAATATGAGTCAGTAGAGTGATGTGGCTGCAAAAAAGGCAAATGCTATTTTAGGTTGCATCAATAGTATAGTTTCAAAATCATGGGAAGTAATAGTTCCACTCTGTTCTGCTCTGCTCAGACCTCACCTCAAATACTATATCCAGTTCTGGTCACCACACTTTGAGAAGATTTTAGATAAATTGGAATAAGTTCAGAGAAGGGCAACAAAGATGATCAGGGGACTAGAAACTACATAAGTCCTAGGAGGAAAGATTGAAGGAACTGGGTATGTTTAGCCTTGAGAAGAGAAGACTGAGAGGAGATATGATAGCACTCTTCAAGTATCTAATGGGTTGTGACACAGAAGAGGGCCACAACCTGTTCTCATTCAAGACGTAGGATACAAAATAACAGGCTTAAGTTACAGGATGGCAGATTTCAGTTGAAAAACTTCCTAATGGTCAGAGCAGTCAGACAATTGAACCAATGGCCCAGGGCGGTGGTGGGCTCTCCGGTCGCATTCAAGCAGCGATTGGGCAGCCATCTGTCAGGGTGCTTTGAAATGGATTCCTGACCTGAGCAGGAGGTTGGACTCAATGGCCCACATGGCCCCTTCCAACTCTATGATTCTACATGTGGAAGGTCCCAGGTTTAATCCCTGACAGTTGCAGTTCTGTGGGAGGGGACATTGCTCTGTAGTGGAACACATGCCTTGCATGCAGAAGGTGCCAGGTTCAATCTCCAGTTGATCAACCCCTAGTAGTAAGGCTGGGAGAAAGACCTTTGCCTGAGACCCTGGAGTGCCACCACCAACCAGAGTAGGCAGTGCTGGGCTAGATGGAATAAGAAGGCAACTTAATACATTTTTCACAGCTGCTGCCACCATCTATTACACCCAAGAGTTTGTGGAGCACTACGCAGAAGTGGCAAACCCCTGTTCAGCTTAGGGAGAAGCCAGTCACATCATTATAAAGGTGGTGGATGCCATTTGGTAGTGCCATTATTGCTCTCAACACACACCCCTTAAATTCTGGTGTGGGAGAGAGAATGGTTCTGCAGGGTTTCAGCATGATTCAGTTGGACCAACTAGACACTTAAACTGATGTGTGAGGGGTGGGGCAAGACTGAGGGAAGGCTCACCTTGGAATGTGAAGCAGCTAATCAATCCAGTCCAGCATTCGACTTGTTGCTATGTATGTCTTCAACACCCATTATGAAGAATCTGCATTGACCATCTTTCGAATGCTATGTCTGTCTTCAAGATAAGAGACAGAATAAAAGTGATGGAGAGAGTGTTGGACAAAGGAGTACTGAAGGTATTGTAACTTCTTTGACTACATAAGATGAGGGTTAGGATGATCCTAGAAAGGCTTTGCAAAATGCACTGCATGCAAAAAACAAACAAACCCCAAAACCCCTATGCAGACACACAAACACCAGAAATACCCCACGCTTCCTGCCCTTTTGAGAAGGACACACAACTCAAGAGATACACAAACATTGCCCCTGCTTATGGAAATATGCTCACAGTCCTGTCCCTTCCCCTCCTTGTATCAGCCCCCTTTCGTCCATATCACCAGACTGCTCACAACTTGTACTCATGCCCACCTTCTACCTGGCTTTGTGGTAAATACATTTAGTAAGATTTACAAGGGGCTGCAGGGAGCTACAGTTCTATTTTTAGGTGTGGTTTATGGATTCATCAGGCAGCACAGTCAAATTAAAGTGAGACGTCCTGGGTCAATAAGCTCTGCTGGGCTGGGTTCCCATCCTCTGTTCAGCAGTGTATGTGAGCTTCCAATCTTTTTCCTGCACCCTGGCAATTGCCTACATTCCCCTTACCAGGATCGTCACTTCTGTGCTCTCTCACCACAATTTGGCTACCTAGCTAACTCATACTGCCTGCCCACAGCTCTCTCTGCAGGTAAAGGGATAGCTTTATGATGTGAAGGCAGCAAGGAGGTCCCCTATCCCTGTGCCTAGACTCAAACAAATGTATGCACATACCCTGCCCTATAGGTTGCTCCCTAATCACAGATCTCTCACTGCCATAACAACAGCTGCAGTCCATATCAACACTTCCAATGCAGTGTGACCACTCACTCAAATGATATAGTCTCAAAATGTTGATGCTACATTCTTTGAAGGACCACAACAAGTGGCTCACGCTGGCTCAGCTTGTCTGAGTGTGGAAAGCTAAGCAGGGTCAGGCCTGGTGATTACTTGGATGGGAGACCCCTCCTCTAGTTTCCTGCATTGAGCAGCGGGTTGGACTCGATAGCCTTGTAGGCCCCTTCCAATTCTATGATCTATGAATCTAAGAAGAAGGTGCCATGCTGAAACACACTGGGCAACTGTAATGCTCAATTAACTTTTCCATTCTCAGAATCTTCTTGAGAACTTGCCTCCCATCTTTCTTTCTTTTTGTTTCCTGAAAGCTGGGTAAACTTGCTCTTGCATTTACATGTTAGAAGTCACTACAAGGTCTAGGTTTGAGTGAAAAGATGCTTATTGGCACTATCTGGATCCGTGGCCACTTTCCTAAATACAGAACAGGGACATATCTCCTCTTTTCCTTTAGCCTTTCTACCTCCAAACTTGGACAGAAAAGGGATGCTGATAGACCAAATGACTCTGCCATGGATAGGGCCACATGCACTGTTTCCAACCCAGATTCAGGTCCGTCCATGACTATTCAGCATGACAGAAAGTGGTGGAACTCACCACGTGAGCTGGGGTAGCCCCACCCCTCGACATCATGTCATAGCATAGCCCCATCCGTATGCGCCCACATGTTCAGTGTGAACGCCTGCAGGTGGGAGGCCTTTGCGTGTACAGCTGTACACATGTAGGCTTCCACGCGACTGGATTTCTAAATCGTGTGGAAGCGTAGCATGCATGCATACAGCTGTATCTGTGGAGGCCTCCCCACTGCAGGCGGTTATTGCACTGTACGCATGGACGCCTATGGGCAGGGTTACGTTATGACGTGATGGCAGGGTCAGCACTACTTGGTGCAGCCCCATCCTAACTCATGTGGTGAGTTTTCACCACTTTTTGTAATGCCTGAACAGGGATGTTGAAGAGTCCTTGGTCCCGAGTCCCGAGTCGAGTCCCGAGTCTTTGGACCCGAGTCTCGAGTCGAGGTCCGAGGTCCAAAATGGTGACTCGAGTGCCGAGTCACTCCCAAAGCGGCGGCCCATGGAGGGAGTGGGAGGGTCTCCGCGAGAGGAAGAAGAGGCTGCCCTTCCTCCCACAGAGACCCTCCTGCTCCCTCCATGGGCCGCTGCCGCCTCCGCCGCCACTCACCGTCCTTCCCTCGTCCCTGCTCCTGCTGCCGCTGGGCAGGGATGTATTACGAACCCTCCCTGGGCTCGTAGTTCTCCGCGGTGGAGCGGCCCAAACTCGCTCTTCTGAGCGGTGCGGAGCATTCTCCGCGCCGCTCGAGTCGCAGCTGCCTCGACGCCTCACCTCGCCACCACCCGCACGGCGCCGCTGCCGCCCTCACCTCACCTCCGCCGCCGCCCTCACCTCCACCTCCGCCGCCCTCACCTCTGCCAACGGACAACCTCACCTCCACCTCCGCCAACCTCACCTCCACCTCCGCCGACCTCACCTCCACCAACGACGACCTCACCTCCACCAACGACGACCTCACCTCCACCTCCGCCGCCCTCATTTCCGCCGCCGCCGCCCTCACCTCCACTGCCCTCACCTCCACCGCCAACGACTTCACCTCCACCTCCGCCGCCACCATTGCCGCCTCCGCCGTTGACCTCGCCACCGCCACCATCGCCTCCGCCTCACGCCGCCATCACATGCCGCCATCGCATGCCGCCGTCGCACACAGCACGCCGTGTCACGCTGCCAGCACCATCGCTCTGTTTTTGGCGGGGTTGCTGTGGTTCCTCCTGCCAAAAACAGAGTGACGGCGCTGGCGGTGTGACGCGGCGTGCTGTGTGTGACGGCGGCGTGTGATGGCAGCGTGAGGCGGAGGCGAGGTCGGCGGCAGAGGCGAGGTCGGCGGCAGAGGCGGCAATGGTGGTGGTGGCGGCGGCGGCAGCGGAGGTGAGGGTGGCGGCGGCGGCGGAGTCCTTGGGCTCGAGTCCCGAGTCGAGTCTCGAGTCCCACATAAATTATTGGGACTCGAGTGGGACTCGAGTCAGAGGGGGGACTCAGTCCGACTCACGAGTTGAGTCCCCGAGTCCGAGTCCCCATCCCTGTGCCTGAACAGGGTTTATTAAGACCAATAAGAGATTAGTAAGCCCCAGCTCCAGCACTTCTCAAACCCAAGGTTTCATGGCAGACACTCAGTTCACCTATTGTTCAGCAAATCCAGACAAGAAGACAAATGTGGAGGCATACCAGGAGACATGGTCTGAGAATCTAGGCACCCCCCTCATGTGAGTGAGAGCAAGATCTTTTCACTTTATTTTGTCCACCCTGTTGCTGAGAAGTTCAGTCATGATGGCTTTTCTACATGTGTATTTTGTATTTGCAGTATGTTGGCATCACCCTACCACTTGTCTAATATTTCTTTTGTTCTGAGAAAGGTTGCATGGGCATGGGACTCATGTGCCATTAAAACCCTGTTTGCACATCACCTCCGAAGCCCTACCCCCCCCATTTTCTGACACACGCCCCTTCTCCTTTTTTTTTAGCAATCTCTAATTCCCCACCTCCAGCTCCATCTCTCTCTGACTGTCTCTCTGTTTTTAGGAATTGTCTGCTGGTCCAGTTGTCTGCCCAGGGTGTTGGTACACTAATCACATCTTCTTCTTTCTGTAAGCATATGGTTCAACAAAACTTGTGTTGTTTACTCTTACTCTTCGTCAGTGACCTAACTTCCCCTATTTTGTCAAAGCACAGTCCATGGTCTGCAGCAGGGGCTGGCAATGGCAACATGTGGCCACCAGGACCGGTGCAAGGCAGTTTGGTGCCCTAGGCAAGATCAGAATATTTAGCGCCCCCCCCTCCCACTTGAGCCCTTCCTCCCTCCAGCCCTATGCTCCTGGCGCCCCCTTTAGCCCGGCGCCCTAGGGCAGCCGCCTAGTTGGCCTAATGTAGCACCGGCCCTGGTGGCCACCGGCACACTGGCACCCAAAACCCCCAAATGCAGAGCCGGGACCCTTTACAATTCTCTCCACTCACCACCACTGCTCCTTCATCTCCCAGTCAGCGTGCTTTTCCCACCTCTAGTCACGTCAATGGAGCAATATCACTCTACTGGATTATGGATTATCACTCTAATGGATTATCTAGACCTGTTCCAGTCTGGGTTTCGACCTGGTTATGGGACTGAATCAGCCTTGGTCACCCTGATGGATGACCTTTATCGAGTGAAGGATAGTGGGAGTGCGACCCTGTTAATTCTACTCGATCTCTCAGTGGCTTTTGATACCATTGGCCATGGTATCCTCCTGGATTGACTCCGCAGGCTGGGCATTGGAGGCACTGTGTTACAGTGGTTTTGGTGCTACCTGTGGGGTCAATTTCAGAGAGTAACCTTGGGTGACTCCGCGGACCCCTGGCAATTGCGCTGTAGGGTTCCGCAGGGTACCATCTTGTCCCCAGTGTTTTTATTTATTTATTTATTTATTTATTTATAATAAGTATTTACCACCCATCAGCCAAAAGGCTCCCTGGGCGGTTTACAAAAAAATACCAAGAAACCAATAAAAACAGCAAAAATTGTTTAACATCTATATGAAGCCACTGGGAGCGGTCATTAGGGGGTTTGGAGCCAAGTGCCAATCAGTACGCTGATGACACACAGCTCTGTGCCAGCTGAATCAGGAGAGACTGTGCAAGTATGGATCAGTGTCTGAACTCAGTGATGGGCTGGATGAGGGCCAATAAACTGAGGCTGAATTCTGGCAAGATGGAAGCCCTGTGGGTGAGTGGTTCCCGAGTCCTGGAGATAGGCTCATTGGCCTGTTCTGGATGGGGTTGCACTCCCTTTGAAAGATCAGGTTCATAGTCTGGGGGTACACCTAGTGGTGTCCACGAACCTGCCCGGGGGGGGCCCGCCTTGCCGCTGCCTTGACTCTCCGCGGCAGCAGCCCCCCCGATCTTCTGAGCGGCGCGGAGCAGCTCTCCGCACGCTCGAGCCGCCCGCACTGGACCTGTCGCGTCACTTCCAGCACCGGAAATGACGTGACAGGACCCTGCGCAGGCGCAATACCTTGGCACGGGGGGTCCAGCGTGCCTGCGCAAGGTCCATCACATCATTTCTGGTCCCCATCCCCAAGACCATCCCAACGCAAGGACCCTGTTGCCCCAGGCTTCCCCCCTCAAACCATTTTTCAAGGCAGGGCACCCTTCTCTCCACCTCTATTAGTCATTATTGATGATGATGATGATGATGATGATGGATGATGATGATAATAATAATAATAAATATAATAATAAAATGTGGCTTCACAAAATGCTTATAGATGACATGAAACAAAGAAGGAGAAGGACACATATAGGGGAGTCTTTCCCCCATCTCTATTAAAGTCAACGGAGCCATGACTTGAATAGAGGTGAGGAGAAATGTCCCATTCCAAAAAATGGCATGGTGGTGGGTGGGAGGGGGGCAGGAGATGAGAACAGCTGGAATCCATATAGTGGGGTGGCAAAGAAAAGTCAGAACCCAGAGATGTTTAGCCTTCAGAAGAGAAGACTGAGGGGAGATATAATCACACTCTTCCAGTACTTGAAGGGATGTCACACAGAGGAAGGCCAGGATCTCTTCACAATCATCCCAGTTTGCAGGACACGGAATAATGGGCTCAAGTTACAGGAACCCAGATTCCACCTAAACATCAGAAAAAATTTCCTGACTGTCAGAGCAATAAGACAATGGAATCAACTACCTAGGGAGGTGGTGGGCTCTCCCAATCTGGAGGCATTCAAGGTGCAGCTGGACAGCCATCTGTCAGGGATGCTTTGACCTGGATTCCTGCATTGAGCAGGGGGTTGGACTTGATGGCCTTGTAGGCCCCTTCCAACTCTACTTTTCTATGATTCTATGATGTGAACACTCCCAACATTTTGGATTGGCCATGCCCCCCACAGCAATTTGTGGTGGTGTCTGCGACACTTTTCCAAAATCTTAAATGTGTCCACAGGCCCAAAAAGGTTGCCTGCCCCTGGTCTATGATGTACACAGCATACTTCTGCAACAGATCCCTATATTTCAGGGTTCATCGGGTACATATACTGTCT
>JAHFWL010000898.1:0-72592 GCA_021292165.1 Shinisaurus crocodilurus
CGACGGAACCCTGCTGCGCTCCATCGCACTGGACTCCCGCTCTGTCAAAAACAGAGCACGGGGTCCAGCGCGACAGAGCAGTCCCGCGTGTCACTTCTGCCGCGCCGGAAGTGACGACGGGACCAGCGCGGGCGGCGCAGCCTGCGCAGCTGGCTCTCCGGGGAGTGAAGACCAAGGTAAGCCCATGCGGGCGGCTGAGAGCCCGGGTGGGCCCAGTTCGGGCCTACGGAGCCGGGCCGGATGGGAGGGCACGCTGGGCTGGATCCGGCCCGCGGGCCGTAGTTTGAAGACCCCTGCTTTAAAGTAAAACCTCTGCCTGCTCGCCCAGTTGCCACATTCCTAATAGATTAGAAGCCAAACACAAGATCTAAGAATGGCAAGAAGTACTCAAAGAACCCTGTGTTGTGTTAAAGAAAACAACAACAATAACAAAAACGTTTGTGAGCTTTTGTGCAAAGAGTTCCTCAGCATAAGCAAAGTTTTGGTGCCTTTTGGAGTCTCCACCAGTCCTGTGTTTAGTGAAGAGAGAGAGAGTGTGTGTGCTCCTAACCAAAGCACATACTTCCTCAGATCTGAACTAGAGGCGAGAAATCCCAAAATGAAAGAAAAATTATTTATTATAGCTGCTAGCAAAATCAAATAGAATATTATTTTTTTAATGGGAGCAACACTCATGAGTGTTTGTGGCTGCATTCAAGTTTTGCCTTTAAGTTTTAGTGCCCAGTTTTGTTAGAGGGCTTTCCTGAATTTTTACCCCTCCGCTCTTTAACACAATCCATGCTTAGTTGGTTTTTGCCAAAGGCAAACCAACAAGGCATCTTTGGTTAATTTGGGGCAGTTTAATTTCAGAATTTATGCTTGGCTAGTAGCTTTATAGCAAGCTAGCAGAAAACTTTTGTTAAATAGTATTTGAGTGCAACATAGCACAGTAGCACCAAGGTACTAAAAAGAATTGTAATTCCTGTTTCACTTTATTGTTATTAGGCGGTTTTCAAGAAAAGTGTTCTAGTTTAAATTACACAAGTGCTGCCTTTGTGGCTCATGCTGGCTCAGGTTTGTCTGAGCATGGGGGGGGGGGGGTTGGACTCGATGGCCTTGTAGGCCCCTTCCAACTCTATATCTATGAATCTATGAATTCCATCACAGTTGCCACTGCATTTTTAAAATTGCAGCTTCTAATTGCTAATAGTTTTGGCATCCCAATATTTTTAAACCTTTGGTTGCATAAGTGCCTTATTTTTTGGCTTTGTTGTGTTTAAAAGGTAGCATTTGGTTAGTTTTCTAAAACTTAGTTTACCTTGCTAAAGATTTTTATTGTTTAACCCTCCAGATTTCTTGGTAAAAGACAGGCAAGCCTATTTTAAAAGGTCAATTCTTGCATTTCTCCCCCTTGCCAGACTTTATAGCAATGTCATGAGCACCTGCTAATACACCTGAATTGCAAAATCTTGCTGCTATCCAGAATTTGACCCCAGAAAAGGGGGGGGGGGAGGGACATGGAAATTGGCAAATTGCTTTCTTTCTAAAGACTCTATGGCATCATTCGGACGGCCACCTAGTGATGCCCAGAGTTCTTTTCCCTAAATTACTCACATGCTCCATAGACATGTCGCATGTGAGCAAAGGGGGGATCAATGATTTGTTTAACAAAAATTGGTTTGGATTAAATTTACATCTGAGCAGGGCTGGATTAAGATAGGGGCTATTGGAGCTGCAGCTCCAGGCCCCTACCTCAAAATAGGCCCACAAGCCCCGGAGTAGTGGTGGGGCCGAGCCTGGGCGCCTCCCCCCCACCTCGCCTCGCCTCCGCACCGCCTCCCCCCGCGCCACCTCCCCCCCACCTCGCCTCGCCTCCGCGCTGCCTCCCCCTGCGCCGCCTCCCCCCCGACACCTACCTTCTCCGCGCTGTTTCCGGAGCCCCGCCCGCGCTCTGTTTTGCCAGGAGGAACCAGGGCAACAGGGCTTAAACAGCCCTGTTGCTCTGGTTTCCTCCTGCCAAAACAGAGCACGGGGGTCCCTTTTCGGAGGAGGCGTGGGAAGGTAGGTTGGGGGCGGCAGCGGCAGCGTGCGGGGGGTCCGGTGGCGGCGGCGGTGGCGGCAGCGGGAGGTTGCAGAGCAGGGCTGCTTTCCGGAGCCCCCCCCACAGGCACGAGAGGGGGGGCGCTAAATATAATTTAGCCTAGGGTGCCAACTGCCCTGCACCGGTCCTGCCCACAATATAGCCGCGGGATCCGTGAAGCGAACAAGGCGCGGGAGGGGAGGGGGCTCCCCCCACGCCGCGAGGGAGGGGGCTCCCCCCACGCCAGCCCGCTGCACCCGCAACTTCTCTCGGCTTCCCCCGGCTAGCCCAGGCTCGGCGTCACGTGGTGGCGATGCGAGGTGGGTAGCCCCCCAGCCCGGCGGGGTCGGCAAGGCGGCGGGCAGCAGGAGGCAGCCGCAGAAGCTCCGTCTCCTCCGCCGGCGGTCGCTCCGGGCGCCGTGACCGGCGGGCTTCCCCGCGATGGGCGAGCTGAGGAAGGACGTGCCGTCGCTGCCGCCCCGCTACCGCTTCCGGGACCTGCTGCTGCGCGACTGGCAGGTGGAGGACAGGTAAGAGGCGGGGGTGGGGGGAAGCCGCTGTGGGAGTCCCTCTTGGACGGATCCTGCTTTTTGGAAGGGAGAGGGATCGCTGGCTCCCGCAACCGGCTGGCTTTCAGAGAAGAGTTCCCCTGACCATGTGCAGAATTCCTCTTGCCCCCACTTGATGGTTAGCTGTTGATTTTTAGATAGTCGTGGCCCTAGATCAGCCTTCTCCAGCCTGGTGCCCTCCGGGTGTTTTTGGACTTCTGCTGCCCTCGGCATGGCCAGGGGCCAGGAATGATGGGAGTTGTAGTCCAAGACACTTGGAGCGCACCAGGTTGGGGAAGGCTGCCCTAGTTAATCAGGGCCATGGGGAATAACTCCACTGCACCCCACCTGGCCTGAAACATATCCGATTGTGCTGATGCCCTTAAGCGCCCCTTCTCATCTTCTGCTTGGTCTCTCTTCTGCCGTATGACTCTGGCAGAATCCCATCCTACATTAAGTCTGTTGGGTACTGGGTTCAAATCCCAAACCAGCCATCCATTTCCCAAAGTGAACCTTACTGCTGGGAAGAAGAATCAAAGCCACTCGTGTCTGCCTTGGAGACATGGGAATCTCAGTGTCTCCTTCAACTGGTTAGTAGCATATTCACATACTTCTCTGTTGTCCTACTCCTGCTACTTTCCAGAAGAGTTCCCACTTCCAGGGTGATGTGAGGGAATAGGCAGAAACAGTCATTTCCCCAGGCCCATCCCTCCCATCCAGTCCTGCGCAGAACCGCACTGCCTCCAAGGCTGGAAGGAGCCCTGCTTCTAACTGGGGCCAGGTCCCTGATGCAAAAGTTCTGTTCTACTAAGTTACTTTGTAAAGAGGTAGGCCTTGGGGTGTCACACTTGAGGGATGCTGCCTTCGTAGACTGGAAAAGTGAAGCGGGAAGTGCTGTTTACATGAAGGAAAGTGGCCTTCCCGTGCCTGGTGCCCTCCAGATGTGTTGGACTACAACACCCAGTTGGGAGTTGTAGCCCAACACATCTGGAGGGCGCCAGGTTTGGGAAGGCTGAAATCCACACAGACTTTAAACACGGAGCGTGGTTTAAGCCAACAAAATATTTTGTCGCATATCACAGTTGATCTGTGGAACTCTCTGTTAGCAGCAGCAGCAGCAGCAGAGATGCCCAGGTATGGAATTTAGAGCAGTGTTCTCCAACCTTGCTGGCTGGGGCATGCTGGGAGTTGTAGGCCAAAAACATCTGGGGACCCAAGGTAGGAGAACACTGGTTTAGAGGGCATGAGGTATGTAAACTTTTGCTAGGTGGGGCATCAAGGCTTCTGGCTTAGCCTGTTAACCTGAAGCAACGAAGGATTGGTCTGGAACAGGGAGCAGAACCTCCGGTTCACTCGTTTGCAAAAGAGAGTGCGCACCAATTTTGTGAGAGTTGGAGACAAGATATAACACCTTGGCGGGATTGTTCGGCTACTAATTTTGGCACCGGCTGCCCATAACTGAGATGGGGCAGTGCAAAGAGCCCTGACATTCAGAGTGACTTCTATTTCTGTCCCCAAAGAGAGACTTCTCTAATTAAAAGTAGCATCCCCAGCACATTTAACCTGCATGTGGATAAAGAGAAAGTAAGGGAGAGTTGGGTGTGTAATTGCTGCAGAGAAAAGGTGAGCGTTCATTTTCAGCATTAAAACGTGTGAAAAATGAACTAAGGTCTTCCATGGGTCAGGAGCGTTTAAATGCACTCTCTCTGTTGTGCATTGAAAATGGTTTGCTGAACGAGCTTAATCTTGATTCTACAATTGAGGAATTTGCAAGTAAAAAGCAAGAAAAGTTAATGTGTAATTTTATTTTAATCTACCAGCTTGATTCATTTAGTTTAAATGCAGGTTAGAGTTCAGTGAATAACCTGTTTGTGTGTTTAAAACTAGTGGTTGCTATTTATTTCAAGTGTTACTCTCTGCACCATAATCATAATGCAGGCTGTATTGATTATGATGCAATAATAATAATAATAATAATAATAATAATAATAATAATACTTTAAGGAACAAATTTTTATGAGCCAAACATCATACACTTATATTTAAATTGTTTATATGGTTTATGTTTATTTAAAAATGGTTGTTGTGAATGTTCTATTTATAACGGTTTTATTGAGTTAACAAGCTTATTGTTTACAAAAAAAGAAATATTTTCAATATGTTTCTGTTTTGGCACTTTAATGGTAATTAAAATATTTAATTTGTTTTAATATAAAATTGCATCTTCATTTTATTTATTTCCATAAAAAGCCTCACCAAAATCCTCAGCACCAGGCCCATAATGCTCTTAATCCAGCCCTGCATCTGAGAGCAGGAGCAGAGGAGAGAGGCTCCAGCTGTTTTCGGGGCTGTGATAAGCGGGCAGGCTCCCAGCAAGTGAGCGAACAGAGTGAGCGCGCAGGGAGAGCAAACAGGAGTTCGGCAGGGGAGGTCAAGGGGGAGATCCCTAAGAAATTTCCTAGAAAGGCAGAAACATAAAGGGAACAGAGCACTATGGAAGGAAAGGAATCTGCAGTGGTGGTGACCTGCAATGTGTGTGCAATGTTTGTTTTCCTGCCGGAGATCAACGTGGCCTACACGTGCAACAAGTGCAAGCTGGTCACGCTGTTGGAAGAAAAGGTCAGAGGACAGGAGCAGCAAGTGTCAACCCTCAGGAGTATAAGAGAAAGTGAAGAGTTCTTAGACACCAGTGGATCTACAGTGGCAAAGCATAGTACAGGAGCCAGAAGGGCAACGGCAGGATGAGGCGGAGTCGGAGACTGCTGAGGCAAGGGAAAATAATGTAGGGGGAACTCCCTGGAAAAGGGTGACTGTTAGGAGCAGAAGAACTAGAAGACATTCTGTGCCTGTGGAAGCAGTGGAGCTATCGAACTGCTTCCAAGTACTTGGGGACAAGAGCAGAGGACAGCCTGCAGAGGACGAATTACCGGGCACCCAATGTGACAGCGAGCAAGAGGCTGATGGTCAGTCAAGTGGAGGCAATCAAACCAAGGCCTACAGCAAGAGAAAGAGAAGAGTACTAGTAGTGGGAGACTCCCTCCTGCGGGGGATCGAAGCCAAAGTATGTCGCGAAGACCCATGGACTCGCCAGGTGTGCTGTCTCCCTGGGGCACGGATTAGGGATGTGACAGAGCAGCTGCCAAGGCTCATACAGCCCACCGACACATACCCCTTTCTTCTCTTCCACGTGGGTACAAATGATACTGCCAAGCGAAGTTACAAAGAAATCACGGCAGACTTTGAAGAGTTGGGAAGGGAACTCAGGAACTTTGGGGCCCAGATAGTCTTCTCATCCATCCTTTCAGTACTTGGAAGGGGAATAGAAAGGGAAAGAAAAATACTCCGAGTGAATGACTGGCTACGAAGGTGGTGCCAACGTGAGGGATTTGGATTCTGGGACCATGGGCTACACTTCCTGGAAGATGGACTGCTGGCAAAGGATGGGTTGCACCTCACAAGGACTGGGAAGAATGTGTTTGGCCAGAGCACAGCATGAGGAACTTAATCAGGAGGGCTTTAAATTGAATCCAACAGGGGAGGGAGACATAAACTCGGGGGTACCAATGCAAGAAGGCCTCTGTGCCACAATGCAGAGAACAGCTCCAGCAGTGCCCAATGATAGTCTACCACAAAATGGAGGGGAAAAGTCGGACTATAAAGCACATAGGCTTCAATGTCTCTATACTAATGCCCAGAGTATGGGCAACAAACAAGATGAACTTGAACTCTTGATACATGAGGGCAAGTACGACTTGATAGGGATAACTGAAACCTGGTGGGATGACTCCCATGACTGGAATACAGCAATTGAAGGGTATAACTTGTTCAAAAGGAACAGAAGCAACAGAAAGGGAGGTGGAATTGCGCTGTATGTTAATGATACATATCTCTGCACAGAGATACAGGAGGAGGAGCTTGGCAGCACCATTGAGATCATCTGGGTTAAAATAAAGGGGGCAAAGGATAAGACGAACATGGCAGTTGGAGTCTACTACCGACCACCCAATCAAGGAGAAGATGAGGATGAAACTTTTGAAAAGCAAATTGCAAATGTTTCAAGGAGGCATGATGTGGTAGTAATGGGTGACTTTAATTTCCCTGATATCTGTTGGGAGACTTATTCAGCCAAACATGGCCCCTCCAAGAAATTCCTGAGTTGTGCTGCTGATAACTTCCTCCTACAGAAGTGGAGGAAGGAACTAGAGGATCGGCTATCCTTGACCTGATCCTAACCAACAGAGACGAGTTAGTGGATAAAGTGGCAGTTTCGGGAACTCTGGGGGAAAGTGACCATGTTATACTTGAGTTCTTGATTCTAAGGGGAGCAAAAGCTGAGTGTAGCCAAACATGTACCCTGGATTTTAGGAAAGCCAATTTTAACAAACTCAGAACAATGATAAGTAAGGTCCCATCGCAAGCGACTCTAATGAGAAAAGGAGCCCAGGATGGGTGGGAGTTTTAAAAAAAGGAAATATTAAAGGCACAATTGCAAACAATTCCCACAAGGAAAAAAGGCAGAGGGCAACAGAAGAAGCCAATGTGGCTTCACAATAAACTCAAAGATGACCTGAAAACAAAAAAGGACACGTATAGGAAGTGGAAGGAAGGACAGGCTACAAGGGAAGAGTACAGGCAGGTAGCACAGAACTGCAGGAATAGTGTCAGGAAGGCTAAAGCTGAGAATGAGCTAAGGTTAGCGAGGGATGCTAAAAACAGGAAAGCTTTCTTCAGATACATGCACAGTAAAAGACAGAGGAAATAAATGGTGGTTCAGCTACGCAATGAGGATGGCAAATTGATAACAGAAGACAAAGAAAAGGCAGAAGTGTTCCATTCCTACTTCGGCTCGGTCTTCTCCCAAAAGAGGGTTTATTACCCCCCTGGCAAACCTGAAGTGCAGACTGAAGGGGCAGGATTGCAGCTTGAGATTGATAGGCAAATGGTCAAGGAGCACCTGATTACTCTGAACGAGTTTAAATCTCCAGGGCCTGATGAGCTGCATCCTAGCGTAATAAAGGAACTGGCAGAAGAACTCTCAGAACCACTGTCTATTATCTTTGAGAAATCATGGAGGGACAGGTGAAGTGCCAGATGACTGGAGGAGGGCAAATGTTGTTCCCATCTTCAAAAAGGGCAAGAAGGAGGAACCTGGGAACTATAGGCCAGTCAGTCTGACATCAATCCCGGGGAAAATTTTGGAGCAGATTATAAAGAAGTCAGTCTGCAAGCACCTTGAAAACAATGCAGTGATTACTACAAGCCAGCATGGATTTGTCAAGAACAAATCCTGCCAGACTAACCTGATCTCATTTTTTGATTGGGTAACCTCCCTTGTGAACTGTGGGAATGCTGTGGACATAATATATCTGGACTTCAGCAAAGCTTTCGACAAAGTGCCTCATGATATCCTGATTAGTAAGCTAGCTAAGAGTGGGCTAGATGGAACAACTATCAGGTGGATCCACAATTGGCTACAGAATCAGACTCAAAGGGTGCTTATCAATGGTTCCTTCTCAAACTGGGGAGAGGTAAAGAGCGGGGTAACACAGGGCTTGGTCCTGGGCCCAGTGCTCTTCAACATTTTTATTAATGACTTATGAGGAGGTACAGGGAATGCTTATCAAATTTGCAGATGACACAAAGTTGGGTGGAACAGCTAATACTCTGGAAGACAGAAACAAAATTCAAAGTGACCTCGATAGGCTGGAGTGCTGGGCCGAAAACAACAGAATGAAATTTAATAGGGATAAATGCCAAGTGCTGCACGTAGGGAGAGGAAACCAAATGCAGAGTTACAGAATGGGGGTCACTTGGCACAATGATACTACAAATGAGAAGGAGCTTGGAATTGTTGTAGATCACAAACTGAATATGAGCCAGCAATGTGATGTGGCTGCAAAGAAGGCAAATGCTATTTTGGACTGCATTAATAGAAGTATAGCTTCCAAATCATGGGAAGTAATAATTCCCCTTTACTCAGCACTGGTTAGGCCTCATCTTGAGTACTGTGTCCAGTTCTGGGCACCACACTTTAAGAAGGATGTAGACAAACTGGAGAGGGTTCAGTCAGAGGAGGGCAACAAGGATGATAAAGGGACTGGAAACAAGTCCCTATGAAGAGAGACTGAAAGAACTGGGCAGGTTTAGCCTTCAGAAGAGGAGACGGAGGGGAGATATGATCGCACTCTTCCAGTAATTGAAGGGATGTCACACAGAGGAGGGCCAGGATCTCTTCTCGATCATCCCAGTTTGCAGGACACGGAATAATGGTCTGAAGGTACAGGAACCCAGATTCCACCTAAACATCAGGTGGAATCCTGACTGTCAGAGCAATAATACAATGGAACCAACTACCTAGGGAGGTGGTGGGCTCCCCCAATCTGGAGACATTCAAGGTGCAGCTGGACAGCCATCTGTCAGGGATGCTTTGACCTGGATTCCTGCATTGAGCAGGGATTTGGACTCTATGGCCTTGAAGGCCCCTTCCAACTCTGCTTTTCTATGATTCTATGATTCTATGACATCATAAGCACAAATGGGTTTGCCTCCTCTCTGATATTACTAAACAGAGGCACTAGAGGGGGGTGGTCTCTCTGTTCCTGCTTTGTTTGCATGAGCGATAGAGCCATTGGCCCATATGATCAGGGTGGACCCTCGAACCATATTCAGGAACACTTTATACATTGGTTGCACATGATACAATGGTGTGCCTTTCGAACTTGGGTGGGGCCATGCCAGTGCGATTCTGCCTAAATTTCAGAAATGTATCAGACTACAAATTAACTCTAATAAATTGGTATTGCTACGTACACATGAATGTGCCCCAAGTAACCCAGCAGAAAATCCAGGGCTCTGTGTGTGCCCAGAGAGGTTCATGCCGAGAAAGGGATGGGGAGGGGCTACATTGGAGGGGGGTGGACAGTGGGTGGACAATGCCGCTGACAGCTGGAAAATGTTCTGCCAGGCTCTGTCCACCAGTGTAGATGGCAGGTGACATCCATCCTGTCATGTCGAGCAGTGGGTAGAAAAGCAGAGCCTTGTCCCCAAGAGCACATTGCAGTGCCGCCCAATGGCATGCGAGGAGGGCCGCCACGGAGAGATGGACAACAGAGGCAGAGTGTCCTAAAGCGCCTGCCCAGCATTATACTGAAGGTAGCTTTACTTTCAAGTCCTGAAGTGCGGGACTGGATTGATGGGGTTTATTTGTGTGTTTTGTTTTGCCTAACTGGACTAGTGCTAAAAATAGGCATCTTGGCCCAAAGTAATGAAGGTGCGGGAATGAAAGCAGAGCACCCGTGTGTGCAAGATAGGAGATTAAAATCCTGTTCGTGTGTGAAGGCCCATAAATCCACACACAGAAATCCAGATCTCTCTCCCCTCTCTGTGCGCAGCGTGTCGGTTGCAGTCAGACAGACAGCTCCTGTAATCCGACTCCAGCTGTCGGCTCCCCCATTTGCAGTTAGCAAGGAAAAAACTCTGTAACTCCACAGGTCTTTCTACCTGTTTATTTACTTAACAAAGTAATATTCTACAGAGTATACATTTCCTAATTACAGTTCATGAGCAGAGCATAATGCATAGCAAGCATTCCATTCCAGTGGAGCAAGTTGAGCTTTACCCCACTGTTGCATAGACGTTACATTGTTGCATAAGTCCAGCAAGCAAAAGTCCAGAAGAAAAGAGAGAACAGAGTGAACAGTCCTGTTCCTCTCCCAACAATGGCCACAGACAGAAAAACAAGTCAGTACGTCACCAGAAAGCATAAACCATGTGACAACCCCCCCCCCCCAAGCAATATATGCGGGCAGTCTTTTCCACAGCCTCGGCTCATGCTGCAGGCAGGCATCACTCACAGGGAGTTTCCACACGCCTGTTTGGCTTTTGAACCCCAGCTCGGTCCTGCACTCAGCTGAATTTCTCTGTGTTTCGGATGTATCTTCTGATGCCAGTGACACAAGTGCACCCTGCCTGCTGCAGCAGGGGTATTTTTCTTCTTCGCCAGACAATGGATCCCCCCCCCCCACCGCCAAATGAAACGTATTATCCAATCCTGCACTGCAGCACAGAGTCAGAGGCTGAGGGCCAGAGCTACTCTCTAGCCAAACCCCACCAGCCGCATCAAGGGAGGGCATTGTATGTATGCCTAAGGAAGCCCCGCCTGGCCTCTGTCCAACCGCTTTTCGGAAAGGCCCGAGGAAGGGGTCTGACCCCTCCCCCGCCCTACTGCTATTAATTTCAGTGATGCTCTTACAGGTAAGAGATTGGTTTTTAAAGGGACAGCCCAGTGGGAGACTCCAGCACAAGTCCCATTGTGATGAATGGGAGGTACGCAAGAGAGCAGCCCTAATCTATCTTAAACCTGTTGCTGCTTGTCCAGCTCATGGGAGGGGGATTTATTTCACCCTCTTCCTTCTGATACTTTTAAAGAAAAAATGGCCAGCAGTCTCCATGTCCTCCCCCACCTCAGCACCAAGGGCCCAAATTCAGCTCTCTTTTGCCACTTGTTGTTCCCAGCCCCGGGGCCAAGGGGAAACTGCTCCAGGGCCCCGCCCGGGCTGCTTCCACAGATACGTTTTTGCAGGTCCCCAGTGCATGGCTGCCGGCCAGAATCCCACCCGGCTCACCCCCATCTTCCCATCCCACAGACAAAAAAGAAGAAGGCCAGGTTGCCCCCAGGTGCTGCAGTCCATGGGGGAGGAGGAGTGTTGGGTTTTGCATAGGCAGAACGAGATTACCACCTGACATCGAGATTATCACCTGACCTGGTGGGTGTCACTTGAGTTCAAGTACACAAGGTCTTTGGTCACGAGACATCGTCTCGAGATGATGTGACTCAGCAACCTTGAACAGATTTGGGATCAACATGTTGATGAATAGGTTATACAACTGGAGTGAGTAATATCCTATTTATAGGTGGTATAAAGCTAGCACACTTGCTGATAGCTTCATTCCTCTCTCTCTCTTCTCTGCTGCTTGTTCGTCTCGACACGACATGTGTATTGTTCTGGACTTCACTTCATCTAGCCTTACCACTGGGGTATAGGATTTGAGTCTGCAATGATGTAGTGAGTAGAGATGCATTGTTTGCCTTAATCCCATGTAATTGGGTCTTACAAATAAACTCTTTAATCTTTATTAACTGCTGTTATCTCCTCCTTCCGCCTGCGTGACTAGGACTGAGGGTCATTGGCTAGGGGAGCTTTTGAACCCGGGTCAGTCCAGCTCTCACATCTGGTTATGGGCCCAGATTACGATCTGATGGTTATCTCAGATGGGCAGATAAGCCACAGAGACGCAGTTCGGAGAAATTCAGCAGTTATAGAGTTAAGAGAAATGTTTACTATTTGTAAGAACGGTTTGTAAATAAACCGGGGAAGGCAATGTTGCTAAAGCTAGAGCTGATAACAGCGGCTTGGAATGCAGCACAACTGAAGAATGCAGAAACAGAGAGACGAAGGATTTTTCGTTTTGGAAGCAGCTGGAACGGAGGTGCCAGGCTTGGCAAAATCCGAGGCTACCGGGCAGCTACTAGGCTGAAAAGTGAACAACGCTGGACACAAGGATTTCGTTTTCCACAGCTTGCTGGAGTGATTGTCAAGGAGCTGTATCGGGCAAGGAAATAATTTCCAGGAGGCTCTGTGTCTACTCATCAAGGCTACAGGCAGGAGGATCATATTTCTTTACAGTTTGCTTCACACAGCAGCGGATCAGCTATCTTTTGCATTGTATCAACAAGTGGCTTGGATTACAAATGCGTGGATTACGTCTGACGTGGGCAAAGCGTCTGGAGCGTCATGTCACAGCAAAGCAAAGTCACGTGTGACTGAAACGTATCTCGGGAAACCTGATACTACACGGGAGGCTGTATCAAACCAGCGGAGGCGTGGTTTTAAAACAGCAGGAAAAACAGTGTGGCAGTTTTGAACAGAGAAAGCTGTGCTTAAAATGGGAAGCTGTTCTTCATTTTCTTCATGTGGGATCACAGAAGAAAGGAGCTTGAAATCAGCAGGGGTGCTGCTGATGGGAAAAACTTTGTGTTTTAACCCAGGACATAACAAAATGGACATTATTGTGTGTGAGCAGAAAACAGTGGATTGTTTAAACGAAGCTTTCTGTGTTGGACATAAATAAACAGAAGAGGACTATGCAAATGGTCAGGAGTTTAACAGTCATGTTTTGAAATTGTATTTCTTGAAAGTTGGATAACTTGGATTCAAGGAAGTGTAATATATGCTCTGGAAATGTCAGGAAATGTACGTATATATGACTTGAGTATATTGTGGATTTTTCTGTAGCAAAATGTAAAATACTGAATAAGTAGGTATGTTTATATGGCAAAGCTAAAAGATGGATTATTTCTTTCATACTGTAATGATGTAAATAAAGAAATGGAGAGTTGTACTGATGCAACTATAAAAAGTTAAATGCTTATATGTATGACATGTACATGCATGCATATCACATGATTGTTTGATCATTTAGATTCACAGGCTTGTGAAAGAAAATGCAAACTGTGTTGTGGGGAAAGCATTGGAAACTGTAATTATCACATGAAAGGTAATTTTGTGCATATAAACAAGGGATGCTAGCTTCAACAGGTAAACTGGAAGGCAAGCTGAAAAACCAGTTCATTTCATTTAAATTTGTTCTTGGTGATCTTGTGGATACTCTGATAGTTTTTAGAGGAAAAGCACGTTATTTCATGATGTTAATTGATCAATACACGAGGTACAGGTTGTGTACATGTTAGATAGAAAGCTGGAGTATTGAACAGAGTCAAGGTGTTTTGTGCTTGGGTGAGAACAAGCATATTACCCATGTTACCTATTTCTTTGAGATATGGGAAAGTTCAATTCAGTGCATATTTTGATGCATTTCTAACAGGATGTGGTATTGAACACATGGATTGTGTGGAAGAGTAAACAAACACTCAGAAGAGGTGATACTAATTTGGATAATGAGGTTTGGGTAGAAGCTCTTAAATGTTTTTGATTATGTACATGATAGAAGTTTTAGTTCTGTGTGATGAACTGTACACCTTATGGAAAGTAGTGTAGAAGGAGGAATCTTCTGGAGAAACATTTCAGGATCTTGGATCTGATATGTAGGTACATACACCTCAAAGTTAGAAGAAATCTGTAAGGGAGCTTACATGAGATTTTTCTAGAAATGAGAATATTGTGTTTCACATGAACAACACTTGGATAGTGAGATTATCTAGAAGTGTTTAGTATAATGCTGAATGAAAAGGTGAGATCATTTTTCAAAATTAATTCTGTTAATGCAGGGGATGCATCAAGGTCAGAGTCAGAATAGAAAAGCATTTGCTGAAAGACAGTCAGGTAAATTTGAAAAACTCTGATACACATTTGGTTTAGTGGAGACTAAACAAATGATTGTTCATCATTGGTGCAAATTTATTGGAACAGAAACCTGATAACTGATGAGGTAAGGAACAGGTGAGTCAAACAACCTGTGAGATATCAGGATGAATTTGCAAGGAAAAGCCATTTGAAACTTCAAAATTTCAAAGAGGTGAAAAAATTGTCTGTTAAGGAAGCTGAACCATAGCTTCAGGCTATGCAAGCTGAGTTGAATTCTTTGGATAAAGAATAAAACATGGAAGCTGGTGAAACAAACAGCAGTCCATGGAACTCATTGTTACCAGATAGATTTTTTAAGTGAAAACTAACCAGATTGGAAAAGGTTATGTGTGTAAAATAGCAAAATTGGTTGCTTGTGATTTTTGCTCAAGTTAAAAGGAGCTGGATAATCATAAGATGAGTGCAACAACAATTTGCTTTGGAAACAGTTAGATTGATGTTTAAGAATGTGGAAATGTATGGATATTTCACAATTGAAATATTGGAACATAAGCATTTTAAATTAGAGGAAGTCTTTGGAAAACTGTCTGTGAGATTTTCTGTAGGAAAAGTTAGAATCAGCTGGAGGCTGGAATTCTGTTTTGAACTCAAACATTGCTGAATTGAGATTTGCACAGAGAGGCAGATCAATGTTTGTTTGTTAAACAGGAGGAACAAGGACATAGACTGTATGTACTTTGTTTAGATGGATGATCTATTGTTTTTTCTGTACAGATAAAAGCAATATGATATAATTGATCCAGGGTTTGGAATTTCATTGAATTGAAACTGCTTGGTGGTGGATCAACTGTTTATTTGTAAATAGAAGTTGAGGGAGAACCAAGAGGGCAGTATCTTACTGCAACAAACCAGAGAAATATCATGGATGTGATTGAGAATTTTGGAGAAAGTTAACTCAGTGCAAGACTCCAAATAGTTGAGGATTTTCAAGCACATGCTGATGGAAAGGCAGTTTGAATGCTACACAGAAGCATTGGGCTGTTGAGCTTTACTGTACAAGCAACAAGGCCAGATATTGCTGTCAGTGTAGTGGGCAGACTGTTAGACCAACAGGACATGCTTGGAGAACTCTAAAAAGGAGTTGAGTGTTATCTGGAAGGAACATCACACTTCAGACTAAGATTTACAAGTCAGAGCACAGGTGGCTTACAGATTCACAGAAATGCCAGTTGTGGTTGTGATAATAAGAACAACAAGAACACACCTGAAGTTTGTTATTTTTATAACCATACTTTGTTTGATTGATTCTGTAGAAACAATCATTTAAAAGTTAGAGTTCAACTGAAGCTGAACTGAATGCATTTGTTTAAATAGTTTAAATTGAAAAAAAAAATGTTTAAATAATGCTGGGATTGATGTGAAAAACCTATTTCAGTTTTTTCAGGAAACCAAGGCAGGATTGCTATGCTGCAGGCAGATAGCAATACACAACGTTTTGGGTTTGCAAATAAAACTGTGTCATAAGGAGGGATACATCAGAAGTGATTTGATGGTGGTTCAAATTTCTGGCAGGTAAAGTCATTCCTGCAAAAGAATTTTTTTTATCAAAGTCCATAGATGAAAGAACAGCATCAGATGTCAACAAAGCTGTTGCTGTTGTATGAGGTAAATAACCACGTTCTGCGCAAATGCAAAAGCAGGGGGATGTTGGGTTTTGCATAGGCAGAACGAGATTACCACCTGACATCGAGATTATCACCTGACCTGGTGGGTGTCACTTGAGTTCAAGTACACAAGGCCTTTGGTCACGAGACATAGTCTCGAGGTGATGTGACTCAGCAACCTTGAACAGATTTGGGATCAACATGTTGATGAATAGGTTATACAACTGGAGTGAGTAATATCCTATTTATAGGTGGTATAAAGCTAGCACACTTGCTGATAGCTTCATTCCTCTCTCTCTCTTCTCTGCTGCTTGTTCGTCTCGACACGACATGTGTATTGTTCTGGACTTCACTTCATCTAGCCTTACCACTGGGGTATAGGATTTGAGTCTGCAATGATGTAGTGAGTAGAGATGCATTGTTTGCCTTAATCCCATGTAATTGGGTCTTACAAATAAACTCTTTAATCTTTATTAACTGCTGTTATCTCCTCCTTCCGCCTGCGTGACTAGGACTGAGGGTCATTGGCTAGGGGAGCTTTTGAACCCGGGTCAGTCCAGCTCTCACAAGGAGAAGGGGCAGTTTTGGCGTCAGGATATCTGCCCTGCCCTGTGCCTCTTCGCCAAGACTGTTTCCTGCCCTTCAGGTTTGTGTGAAGAAGTGCTGCCCATGTGATTGTGTGCAGATGGTGCTCTGTACTCTGCATTGATCAGCCTGGAATAAGCGCGCTCTCCCTTTGTGTGCTCACAGTCCTGCTGGGGGGCTTCCCATTGGGGCATCCAGCTGGCCACTGTGGGAGCAGAATGCTGGATTAGATATGATCTTGGTCTGCTCCAGCACGGCGCTTCTGATGTTCTTAGTGTGTTAGGCTATAGGCAAAAGGCCAATGAGAAGCTGCAGCTCTGCCTGGCACACTGCCCTCACTAAGCCTCTGAGCCCGCTGCATAATCAGGCTTTTCATCTACCATCTTGTGTAAACATGTGTCATTCCTCCACACTGAAAAGAACAGTGTACATCATTTAACCTTAATTTGATCACCAGCAATGCACTACATGATGTTTGATGCCCGTTTTCCATCCCTGCCCAGGTTGTGTTCTTGGCAGACTCCTCTCACCCCACAGGTGGGGTGGCTAGGTCATTTTAGACCCTGGGCTTATTGGTCATGTGCCCTCACCACCTGCCGCTCTCTGGGTGGTCATGAGGGGTGCTGGGCTGTGGGACCCTGGACCTTAGCCCCAAGGTCCAGGCCTCGGCGTGCCACTGCACCCCACTCTGGCTACAGGACGGAGCCTTCCTTCTGTTCACAGCACACCGATCTGCATCGAGGCCATGGGGGCCAGCAAATTCACGCCAGAGCCTCCCCCTTCTCCTGGGCACCTTCTCTGTGGAAGCTGTGCTGACATCCACTTGGAAGTGCGCCTGTGCAGTGGCGAGGGGGCCGCCTACTGCCTGCGGCTGCCTGTTGTGGGAAGCATAGTTATTGAGGCATATTTCATGTGGCTGGCACAGCTAGAGGGTGAGCCGAGCTATCATGGCTAAATGTATACAGGGAGAGAGAGAGAGAGAGAGCACATGGGCTGGTGGGTTCATTACCCCCCCGCCAGGCAGAGACAGCCTCCATTACTTTAATGTGTGGGACCAAGCCGGGCAGCTGTGGAGGTGGGGAACGGGGGTGGGTGGAGAAGAGGGCACTGCAGCCGGGCAGCTTGTCTGTCGCGTCTCCAGGAGGCAGAGGTGAGAAAAGCTGCTTCTGCGAAAAATTCTCTCTGCCGATGTGTATAGAATTTGGCAACCCGGAGACAACTGGGGTTCGCAGACGTCGTCCACTTTAGCACCAGCCCCAGGCACGACCTTGCCTGCCAGGGAGAAGATGGCCCTTGCTGAAACTGACTGCATTCTGGGGAGCCCGTGCGAGCCCCCCCACCCTTTGTAAGGCTGCCCTGCAAGGCCCCACCATCACGCAGCTCTTTCAGTCGGTCTTTAATTCAACAAGTGCAACTTTCCCCTCCAAATCCCCATGCCAAGTAAAGCTGCACCACCTGCTGCATTTCTTCCTGTCATGCAGCTGTTAAAGGCACAGGAGGCCTAGCACATGAAAGGCAGCATCCCTCTTGCCTAATGCCCGGCTCCCAATTCAATCCCACAGGGCCAGGGAAGGACAGGCTGGCCTGCCATGTGAGCGGAAGCCCCATCAGCTGCTGAGCAGTGCCACGCACAGACCTGCTGCTGGGCACCTCCGGAGACCCCCGAGCTCCGCAGCTCTGCACACTGACGTCATGCACAGCCCATTATCCGCATGAACTGGCGTGGGGAGTGCACTTGCGGACAGAGAGCTGCCCCACGCCCCAGCAGCTGCCCCTCCCTCCGGCGGGACTAGAAGCAGCGGGTGGAATCTCGGCTAAATGCTAGGAGGAGCACCTTAGCGGTGCGGGCTGCAGCTCAGCAGTGGAACGGGCTGCCCTGGAAGGGGACGGGAGGGGGGCTCTCCTTTCATGGAGGCGCTTGAGTGGAGGCTGGACAGCCGCCTGTCGGGGATGCCATAGCTGCGCACTGCAGAGCAGAGCCTGTGTTGAGCAGGGGGCTGGACTAGATGACCTCCAAGGTCCCTCTGGCTTCATGGTCCTCCTCTGCGGGGAGAGAGTCCCCACAGGGTGCTGCATCCAGATTACCCCGCGCTGCCGCAGCCAATATCTGCTGTGTGTGGCACCGCTGCCCTCTAGTGGCCAGAGTCGCAAGTGGCCAGATCGTTTCGCGGGGGCGGCATCACCGTCACAGAACAGGCTTTGGGGGCCAAACTAGAAGCGGCACATGAGACCCTCCTTTTCTTCTTTTTCTTGTTTTAAACCGAAATGCAGCTGCGGGCCTGCACATTTCACTGGAGCAGTGGCACAGGAGAAGGCCATGCGCGATCCCGGCACCATCTTTTGCACTCCCCGCCGAGTTGCTTTCCCACCTTCGAGAAGGCGAAAGGTACGGTGTCCCCGCGTGTCTTTTCCCTTTCAGGGGGAAAAAAAAAAGCAGCTTGGGCAGGGAAATGTTTAGGAGACAAACAGCCCACCGGGAAAAGCTGAAGCGCCCCTTCCCGTATTGCAGCTCCGATCAAATCTGCAGCTGCATTTTGGTGTGGAAGGGGGGTCAGGAGACGGCCCGGGGTTTTCCGGGGTCACTTCTGGCTCAGGCCTCGAAACAAGCGGGGGAGGCACCAGGAGGAGCCCCTGGCTTGAGGCGTCGTCGTCCCCCCCGTCTTAGCTGTCAAACGGCAGGCGCCGAGCCAGACCACGCCGAGCCGAGCCTGCGCTCCGGCTGGGGAGACGCGGGGGGGGGGGGAGCGCCGGGCGGCAAGCAGAGGACGCGGCGGCAGCCCCCGCTCAGCGCAGCAATGATGAACCGGGAGCCCCGCGCAGCCGCAGCAGCTCCCGCCCCCCCCGCAGCCAAGCAAAGGCGGGAAACGCGGCGCCTTCACTGTCTTGGTCTATTCGGAGGTGAACACGCCTCCTCCAGGTTGCAGCCGTGGCAACTCAAGCAAAAGAGCATTCCTCGCTCAAGCTGTCCAGACAAAAAGGAGGACACAGGAAAGGGAATTTTGGCAGGTGCAGCTTTTCCCGTCCCCACATGACAAGCTCAGATTCCCTCCTTTTCAAAACAACCCGAGGGCCAGAAGGCAAACAACCACCTTCCTGCTGTCCTTCGTTACATCTGGTTACTCTACAAGCTGTCAAACAGGAATGTGTGCATGCGTGCGTGCACACATTCCTGCGTGCAAAGATTCCCTGAAATGCTGCACGTCTCAGAAAGCTGCCTCCTCCACCTTGCAGCTAGGAAAATTGTGCCGGGGGGGGGGGCTCCCTCGGGGCTTTGCGCAGAGCTGTGTTTTCATAATGAGTTTTTTTTTTAAAAAAAGAAAAAAACACACATTGAGAACACTTTTATTGAAAGGCAGCACCTAAATATGGTGAATGAATGAATAAAAGATCGGGCAGAAAAGAATACCCCCCCCCCCATTATTTCCTGTTTGGCATATCCAAATCCTTTGCCGTTGGAGTCGGGGGCAGATGTAGATTAAACTCTTTTATTGTGATTTGGCAAAAATCTGAAGCCGCGTGCAGACGTAACAAGGAAAGTGGTGCTGGGTGGGGTGGGGTGACGCTTGCTCTCTGCTCCCGGACTCCCCGGATTCAGCCAAAGAGCTGCAGAGGGCCCCGGCACGCGCACGTGTATACACGGGGCCTCTTCCTGCAGGAGTGGGAATGCTCCAGGCATTCGACTCACCGCATGGCGGCCAGAAGCAGCGCCAGGCAGCCTAACCCGGCTCTACCCCACGTGTCTTCCCAGTAAGGTCTGCCTGCGCAGGGCTGGGGGTCTCAGGCAGGCAGGCAGGCACGCACAGAGACCCTCCGAAAAACGGCCCAACACTGCCACCTGCTGGCTGAAGGAGCGCGTTGCCTTGGCTGCTGGGAATGGCCCATCGCGCTTGACGCCTGGCTTTGCAAAGTCCCGCCCCGCCCCGCCTGCCGCTCTCTGCACTGAGAGGCTGGGGTAGGGGCTGCATTGCCCAGGCAGTGGGGCAAAGAGAAGAGAAGAGCTCCCTATCTGCTGGCCACACCTCCGCGAGAAGGGAGCTGCCACCTGTCCCCTGAGTTCCACCGACCCGGGGGTCCACACATGAAAGGTGCATTGCTTGATCTGTCTTCCTTCCGTTCGTGATCCAACAAGGACTGGCAGCGGACACATGTGTGGACCGGCTCCATTGCCATGCTTAAGGTGAGAGCACATCTCTGTGTGGTGGTGGCATAGCTGTTTCACACATGCAGCTCATCACTCGAGGTTGCAGTGATAAACAGGCATGTGTGAACAGGGCTTCAGGGTGCATTTACGGGTTATGCTATGGATGCCTTTTCTTTTGGTCCTTGCTGTATTTTAAAGTTATGCATATGCTCCCTGAGGCATCTAGTGTGGGAAGGTGCTCTTGCTAGCCCTTTGGAACGTGCCCGTTTAAGTGAAGAGGTGCAGTTTTAACAATGCACCCCGTGGATTGCCAAGGTGATACGTCTGTCACACGGAAAGGCTGTGCCTGATTCTCCTCTCTTGCAGTGGCCTGTGCAAAGGTGACAGGATTCAGAAGGGCCCCTTGTTGCAGCTTCCACAGCGGAGGGGGCAGCACAGCTCCGTGGAAGGGCGCACATCTTGCGTGCAGAAGGTCCCAGGTTTGCTTCCCGGCATCCTGATCTTGGGTGAGAGGGCTGGGCCTGGGCCCCCTCTCACTCTCTGGGAACCTCAGGCAGGATCAGCAGCATTGATGCCTGCTCTTGGCAGTCTGCTTGTTTCGAAATGGCTGTGTGTGTGTGTGTATATAAACACACAATAATAAAAGAGGGTGTGTGTGTGTCAGCACCATAGTGCCAAGATCATGAAACCAAGACATCTGAAACTTGGCATGCATACTAAGGGCACCCGAAAGGTGTGCACCTTGGGGTTATTTTTTTTTAAAAGATTAATTAATTTAAATTAATTTAAATGTGTCCACATGTCTGAAGTCTGCAGTGCCATCTTCAGTTACTTCCCTAACCAGCTTATAGCTTTGCAGACGTCTGTGTGATTCTGCTGGAAGGCTTTGCTGTATCAAACAAAGAGCTACTGCAACCTGTGTGAAGCCAGACCTGTTTGCTAATCTGTAAATAAAGCAAATATTACAAAGGCAGCAGGGTGTGTACATTCTCTCTTGCACGCGCACACGCACACATCCACAGGAAACTAAACCCAGCAGAGCTTCCCCTGGAACTTTTTACTGCTCAGGGACTCAAGGAGTGCTTAACAGTAAAACCATCTTGGGTGGGTCCGGCCTGTAAAGAAAACAGTGAGGATGCTGGCACATTGTCACTAAATTTATTATTCCAAAATAATAACAAAGAGACTTTAATAAACCTGTCTCCAGACATTTGTTCTTCTCTAGTACGGTAAGTTAATTGCATCATATTTGCAACATCCTAGATCCTAAAGAGAAAAAAAAAATCTGATATGGGAAGAGCAATTCCTTTTTTCAAACTGAAGCTATTGAGATTTCCGTCACCGTCAAATCCATCATATCCACACAGTCTTTTAAGTATTTTAAAACCACTTGTCCTTCTGACAGAGGAAAGCCAAGGCCAGTCAACTCAGTCTCAGGGCCGGGGGCAAACGGCCTGATGATACCAGGGTCAGGGGTTTCCACATGCGCCCTCCGCACTACTGCGTTCCAAGGGCTATGCCTTCTTTTCATTTTGTAGGTTCAGGGCCCCTGATTCCAACTGGTCTGGCTTGGGCCCATGTGGCTGCTCTAGAGTAAAAATGAACAAAAGACATAGTTGCTAGACACAGATGGGAAGCAATGTTTGTTTTGGCCCAAAGCTGTGTTTAGTGCAGGCAGCCTGAGCACCATTTCTGGTAAGGCCTGAATGAGCTTAAAATCCTGCCACCCTGGAGAGCAGGTCCAAAGTCCTGAGACATTCCTAATTAAGTATGTTTGCACCTTTAGACATAATGGAGGCAGGCCCAGATTTAAAGAGATGGTTTTGCTCCTGTCACTTGTGATTTATGCTTGGTTGGCACCTCTTTTCTTACTGTGCTTTTGAAACTGAAAATTGACTCATCTCTCCCAGCTAAACTGTATGGAACTGAAGGTTTAGAAGCAAATTACCTGGGTTAGCAAAAAAAAAAAAAAAAACCTGTGGGGTTTTGCTTTGATTCATTGACAGTTCAAGCCCACAGCAGAATGTGCAAGCGAGGCAGAAGGTGCTCTACACCTCTGCATCACTGCAAGTTCGGAACACGCCGGAAATGCGCCGGCTGCGTAACCACAGCCCGGGACGGTCAGGCTGAGGACAGGGAGGCTGAGAAAAAGGGCGAATGGGAAGGTGTCGCCGAAAAAAGGGTTCCTAAAGCTGCCAAGGAACAGGATGCTGCTGGCTGACTGAACACCAGCTGCTGGGGACAACAGACCGTGGTCCAGGGCATGGTGCGCTTCCCAGGGCCATCTGTCTGGCCACTGTGGGTAGCAGGACGCTGGCCCTGCTGGCCCTTTGGCCCGATCTTGCACGGCTGTGCTTCAGTTCTTGCCTTTGACTGGGACCAGGCACGGATGTCTGCGGCCACGTTGGGAGCGGTGCTCCTCCCCCGGGCAGTCGGCATCCGTGGAGCGGAACACGTCACGCTCCTTCAAGGGTGCCGAGCCCTCCGGGCATGTCCCGTTCTTCCCTGGAGAGGGACAGGGAGCTGCAGGGGCGGGGGATCCGAGGTGCCGCTGAGCTGGGGGGTGCCCTCCTGCGCCCAGAGAGCAGTGCCAGGCACTAGCTGGATGCGGACTGGCTTCGTGACTGAGATTCGCTCATTCGCCTCCCGCGACCTGGTCCCCTCCGGGGGTGTTGGACAGTTTAGTGATGTCGGAGAAACTCCACAGCGGATTCAAATGAGTTCAGGTTTCTATTAATCCAGACTGCAGATTCCAGAGGCTTTTCCAAGTTGTGCAGATTCTGCAGAGTTGCAAGCCAATTGTTTTTTTACTTGGGGCGGGGGGGGGGGATTTTGGCAAATTTGCAATTGCGCTCATGTGCATTAACGCTAATAAGCATATGGGCGAGTGGAACGAAATTCTCGTGTGTCTGTTTAAAAGATCCGATTCCGTCAAAGAGAGGATGACGGAATGAAAGACGCCTGCCCATCCATGAAACACAGACGGAGCGGATTTAAGAAAACCCAGGCATCCATAGTTGGACTACATCTCCCATAATTCCTAGGCAGCGTGGAGGCTGCAGTCTGGCACATCTGGAGGGCACCAGGTTAGGGAAGCCTAACCTAAGGCATGAAGCTAGTCGGTATCTCGCAGTCCAACCTGCCTCACCAGGCTGTTGTGGGAATAAAATGAAATTCCGCCCCCCAACCCCACCCAGGATGCCACCCTTAACTCCTGACAAAGAGAGGGCGGCACACAGAACGGGAGGGATGTGCCAGGAGAACCTGGAGGGCAGGGGAGGGGCGCTGCACATGTTCTGGGGCGAGCCCGGTCCAGGGAGGAGGGGGCTCTGCCCTCAAACTCCCCCATCCCATGAAGCGTTCAGGTCAAGTATTTCAGGCTGTTTCCCCCAGCTTCTCCTTCCTGCAGATTTTAACTGCTTTGAAACTAGGGATGTATGAGAAATTTGTTTCAGTTGGGTGTTTTTTTTAACCAGAATTTACCTAATTTACACCCAAGTGCAATCTGGGGTACATTCCTGAGCTTGCGGGGGGGAAATTGCACTCAACAACATGTGTGCATTCGGAAAATGCACATGAAAAATGTGCACCATTGAAAAATGTACACAGACACATTTTAATCAATGGGAGGAAATGCATGCATTAAAAATGTGCAGAACTGATGTGTAAATTTGGGGAAATGTGCATGAAAAGGCACATGCAGTTTCATGCAAACGGGGGGGGGGAAGCTCACAGTCTGATGGGCACACGAGATGGAATGAGCTTCGAGTTGGAATTCGGGCAAGCTTCTTGAGGTTGGTTCACACGTCCTTCTTTGAGACCCATTTATCTGTCATGACCCCCCCTCTTCTGAAGAACTGTAGTTTTGTGCCAAGTGGTGCAACTTCCGCATTAGAGGTCTTTAGCCCCTTCTCAGAAATGCACTTACGCTTGGGAGCCATATTCATTTATGGGAGCCATAAAATGTTACACATCTTCTAGAAGCAGGCGTTGCGCTGGCCACTTGCTTCATATGGAAGAGCCGAGGTGCAGAGCTCTGGTCTGTTTCAAAACTGCAGTATGAAGTGGTGGGGGGAGCAGGGTTTTTTATTCCTGGCAAAGATCAACACCGCCCCCCAGCTACAATTTGCCCTTGAAGGTTTTCTTTGCTGTCAAGAGACTGGACAGGCTTCGATCCATCCTGCAAAGATGCCTGTTGGACAGCAGAGGGCGATGCCGGTCAGGCACTGCGGGAGGACGAAGGGACGCGGCCGCTCACGACTCGACTCACGAGTGCTCAGCCACAACGGGACGACTAGCCAGAGAGCCCTTTGTCACTTTAACTTGTGGGCCTGTATTCTTCTGCGAAGTAAGGCTGAGGTGAGTGCAGGCTATTCACTGGCATTCTGCACATGCTCAGAGGCACACATTCCTTCGCAGAGGCACATTGAGGGAAGGTAGCTTGCAATGGATGATTAAAAACACATTCCGGTATGAGTGAGGCTGGCACTTTTTCTTATTCTCCTCCTCCTGGCTTCCCCCCCTCGTGCGCTCACCTGCCTCTGTGGCTCATAAAATCATAGAATCATAGAAAAGTAGAGTTGGAAGGGGCCTACGAGGTCATCGAGTCCAACCCCCTGCTCAATGCAGGAATCCAGGTCAAAGCATCCCCGACAGTTGGCCGTCCAGCTGCACCTTGAATGCCTCCAGACTGGGAGAGCCCACCACCTCCCTAGGTAGTTGGTTCCATTGGCGTATTGCTCTGACAGTCAGGAATTTTTTCCTGATGTCCAGGCGGAATCTGGGTTCCTGTAACTTGAGCCCATTATTCCGTGTCTTGCAAACTGGGATGATCAAGAAGAGATCCTGGCCCTCCTCTGTGTGACAACCCTTCAAGTACTGGAAGAGTGTGATCATATCCAGTGCCCAGTTCTTCCAGTCTCTCCTCATAGGGCCTTGTTTCCAGTCCCTTTATCATCTTTGTTGCCCTCCTCTGAACCCTCTCCAGTTTGTCTACGTCCTTCTGAAAGTGTGGTGCCCAGAACTGGATGCAGTACTCAAGATGAGGCCTAACCAGTGCCGAGTAAAGGGGAATTATCACTTCACGCGATTTGGAAGCTATACTTCTATTAATGCAGCCCAAAACAGCATTTGCCTTCTTTGCAGCCACATCGCATTGCTGGCTCATATTCAGTTTGTGATCTACCACAAATCCAAGATCCTTCTCACACACATCCCTGCCCGCTGCTCTCAGCAGTGTCTCTGGCTCGCATGGCGCAGCCCCCTGGGTAGCGAGCGAGGGCGGTGGGGCGTGGGTGGGGCAGGGCAGGGCAGGGCAGGGCAGATGAGAAGGAGGTTGGTCAGTTAGGGGTTTACTGACTCAGGGTAGGGCCCTGCAGCCTTCATCCGCCTTCACAGCCGGAATGAAGGAATGATCCTTCAACGCCAACTTCAATGGACTGGTCATGTTGTTCGAATGTCTAACCGCCGTCTCCCAAAGCAGTTACCCAACTCAAGGATGGAAAGTGGAATATAGGTGGTCCATATAAGAGGTTTAAAGATGTTCTTAAGGTTAATCTAAAAAAATGCAATATAAAAATCGAAAACTGGGAAGCTCTGGCCCATGAACGATCTAACTGGAGGTTGGCCTTTCACAAAGGTTCCATGGACTTTGAAGAAGCCCGAGTGCAAGGCGAAAGGGAGAAACGTGCTAAGCGAAAAGCACGTCAAACAAATCCTTTACAGGTCCATCTTCCATCTGGTAACCTGTGTCCTCACTGTGGGAAACTGTGTGGATCTAGAATTGGCCTCCACAGTCACTTACGGACCCATCGCTAGAGTCTACACAATTTTCTTTAGAATTTCCTCCTTTTATAATTTTCTTTTTGTAATTTTATCCTGGAAGACAATCTTACTCGGTCACGAGTGATCGCCTACTATACTAGGGCCCTGCAATCCAGAACCATTCTGCAGCTTCCCTGCTCCAGCCTGCATTTCTTGAGGACTCGGAGTAGGTGGGGAAGGACCCTGCTTTTGCATTTCCCTTGATAAATCGCCATCAGGAAAAGGACAAGAGAGCTGGAAATTCAGGGCGAGGCTCTAAGAGATGCACTAGTGAGAGGGACCACTCATGCAACAGGGCTTTCACCCTTCTAAAAATAACCCAGACTGAGCAGAAACTGTTGTTTCTAGGATGGGGCAGGTCAGCAGACCTTGCAGATGGGAGCTCCGCTGACCTGTCCCGATCTGGAAATGAGGGTTTGCTTTTGCACTAGTTTCTGGGGTTATTTTTAGAAGTGTAAAAGCTCCAGTGCATGAGTGGTCACTCCCGCAAGTGCAACCAAACCTGTGGAGGCAGAGCCTAATTGGATTCTGCCCATTGTATGGTTTAAGCTTCTTCCTGGATGTTTGATATACCATATTACTTTTTTTAAAAAAAATAAAAATTAGCTTTGCAAACTCTCAAAGCACATTTTTACATTTGTAGTCTTTGTGGTCTTGTATACAAATGCTTAACTGTTTCAGAATTTAGGACTTAAGAAAGCACTAGCAAGAAAGGAGATTCAGTTCTCAAGGAGGCATACAGCATTTTACAGACTGAATAGAGTCTAGTTGGGTGATGTGGCCTAGGAGCATGGGCCTTGCTTGGAGAAGGACCCCAGCTCAGTGCCAGGGCAAGTGCTTTGCATGCAGAAGCTCCCAGGGCTGACCCTCGGCATCTCCTGTTTCAAGGACCCGGTAGCAGCAGGTGATGGGGAACAAGACCTTAGGAGCCATTGCCACTCAGAGTAGACCAGGGGTTCCCAACCCTTTTGGACCTGTGGGCACATTTGGGTGCCCAGCTGCTGAGGGCACACCACAAAATGCCTAATCAGTGGGTCATAAGAACATAAGCAGAGCTGTGCTGGATCAGACCAAGGGCCCATGTAGTCCTGCATTCTGTTCACACAGTGGCCAACCAGCTGCCCCAATGGGAAACCCACAAGCAGGACATGAGCGCAACAGCACCCTCCCACCCATGTCCCCCAGCAACTGGTGTACGTAGGCACACTGCCTCTGATACTGGATGTAGCATATACCTCCAAAGTGGATCACCACTTTGGCGTTTAGCTGTTGCATTTATGGCTCTTAGGCTGCATCTTATTCAGCAAAAACTTTTGTTTCATCACTATTGGACACCGCAACGTCTCTTTAATAAAGGACTGTCTAATTCGGCTAATTGCTGGTGGTTCAATACAGCTAACGCTTCTTTTAAACATATGTTTGGGCAATGTCCAGTAGCTGCTTCTTTTGGGGAGGAGGTTATTACACAGATAAATTTGTACTGAAACCATCATCATCATCATCATCATCATCATCATCATCATCAATTTTATTTATATACTGCCCAACAGCCGAAGCTCTCTGCTGTACACGCTCTTTTAAATTATTTACCTGCTTTATGGAAATTAACAAATGGGCAGCGTGCCGTACATAGATTCTCTGCACCCTCTTGACTGTTACTACAACATTGGAAGGATCAACTCTCACCGCCTATAATGCAATGGATTGAGGACCTTACAATGCTTTCAATATTTGGATGGGTGATGCTACCTTCAAATGGAGACTTATTTGGATATTTGGTCTGCTTTTGTTGCAGCCTGTGTATAATTGCTAGAAAGTTGTATGCATTTGTATGTATTCATTGCTATGGATATATACAAATTCATGTACGTATATTTAAGAAAGTAAGTAAATAAATAAATAAAAGTTTTGTGGGGGTTATGCTGGGGTCCTGGGGACTCCTTCACAGGCACCGTGTTGGGGACCCCTGCAGTAGACGATACTGGCTTAGATGGCCCCATGGCCTGATCTGGTAATAAGGCAGTTTCATTTTTGCCACACCAGTCTTTGACCTGCCTGTTGGGGTTGGAATGAAAAGTTGGTCTGTGTGCTAGCCAGCTAAATGAAGCCCTGGCTGTCCACACACAGTAGCAGATTCTTCCCCACGCAGCAGTTAGCTTCAGACTTCCCAGCAGCATTCCATTCCAGGACTCAGGAATCACACTGTAGCCAAACAGTTCTATTCTAACTGTTTTATTAACTTATCACAAAGTATCACTACAGGTTATTTTACATTCCATATACAGAGTCCATGTGCAAAGTACAAAGCCTTGAAGGTGCATCCAGCTCAGCATAAAGCAAGTGCAAGCATGTGCAGCTCAGAAGCATACAAACATCATACATATGGCCGAAGCCTGGCCACAACATGTCATCAGCTTATTTACATCACATGACATTTCTGTCCCACGCTTAGCATTCCCATGCCTAGCAAGGCCGCAGGCAAGAATAGCTTCGTAAACACGGACAGCCATGTTCTGCCCTGTCTGGGAAAGTTCCCAGATAAGCGGCAAAGAAACCACTTCAAAATAATCAGAATGTGAAGGAAGGGGGGGCTGGCGGACTCTGCCAACCCACCCTATTTACCAAAGACCAGAGATCCAAGGTGCCAGACTGCCGGCCTTAGCTCTGCAGCCCTGACTTGAATCTCTCAGGGACTTGCCCTTGTCTATACTCTGGATTTAGCGCTGAACCACAGAGCAACCACAAACGCAGTGTGGGGTAAGACCAGGGAGGTTTATTCAGGTAAACAGATTACAACAAAAGGTGGGAAATGAGGGAAGGAGACAAGGTAGGGAGACACTTTGGTACAAACACAGTAGAGCTACAAAATAACAAAGCTGATTCCTTAAGCTTCGGTACATACACAATAGCGCTACAAAATAACAACGCTGGTTCCTTATATATCTCCCAGGCACTCACTCTTTTTACCTGGGGGCCGGTTCTCTTCAGGGCTTGTTTCAGCAAAGCCCTATTACACGTGCAGACCACCACACCCACCCTAAGGTCCGGGATGGGTGGCCCTCTTCAGGGCTTACCTCAGCCAAAGCCCTCATTCAGCTAATTTCACCAGGAGCCACCTGGGGCTAGATCCTGAGGCCAGTCCGAAGACCTGGACCTCTGCGCAGCTTGCTGCCCATGATCAACAACCAAAACCAGAAGCCACAGCTGGCAGTATAGATTCGTAGACATTCCAGCCTTTGGGACGCCATGCTTCATCAGATAACTTATGCATATTTCGCCCTCTGGTTTACACATGAGGAGGTGGGTGTGGGTGTTGTGAAGGAAACTCTTGAGGCCTTTTCTTCACACAGAACATAAACATCACAGCAAGCTAGTTTTGCTTCACACACTAACACTGCCATCCATTACTCCTCTTTCCTCCCCGATGTCACAAGCTCTTCCAGGTGCTGCTTTTGAGATGGGATACACTAGTCAGTGGACAGATAATAGTGACTGCGTTTTGAAGGGAGTCAGTCCCGGGTCAGCTTAGAACTGAGTGCCTGGATGGGCACTTGGGCACTTTGCATTTACCGCTCAATTCAGGTACGACATAGCTTATCCAGAGCCAGATCAGGGGTGATCCCACACAGGCTGCTTCAGCTGCTGCTCTATTCCTGCGGTTGTTGCAGCCTCTCCTGGGGTGATATTACCGTTGCCTTGCTGGCATGCGGACACTCAACTGCTTATGCAAGCCAAACCTTCGTCCTTTGCTTTTCAGATTTGCTTTGCAAAGCTTTAGTCCCAGCATGCTCTGCTCCTCCCCCACGGATAGCCAGGAGAGGGCCCTGATGGGCTTCCAGAGTCTGGCACACCTTGGGCAGCTGCCAGTGGTAAGATGTTGTCTGAGGGCAAGTTGGAGGTAAAATGGCTTCTACAGCCCCGGACTACACAAGCCGCTCACACACATGCACACATATGGAAGCGGCCCAGGAGAGTGACCTTGCACTGCCCCCTCCCCTCCCACACCCGGAGGTGCAGGTCCAATGGGGAAGTGGGGAGCTCCTCGTGGGCCCATGGCCACTGCCACGGCCCTGCCGAGAGTACTGGGCACCACTGCTGTGGGCAGTGCTACAGTGTGGTCAATTCTGAAGTTTGTGGGGCTCATCCTGACAGTCCCCATCATCACGCCCCCAAGGAGAGTCCAAAAATGCAGGCAGCGGTGTCAATCCAGATCAACAAACCAGTTCTGTCACTTTTCATCTCCACCAGGAGCAGGCCTTTTGTAAAGCGAGTGGGTCATACATGGGCTGTAGCAAGCAGCAGAGCTCATGCTTTGCTTACCGAAGGTGCCAGGTTCAACTGAAGGGAACAAAATAGTTTTTAAAAAAAACTTACAAAAAATTCGGTGACCACTTCACAACCACCCAACATTTCTAGGTAGGGAAGGGTTGGGGAAATACCCTTGTCTGGAACCCTGGAGACCCGTTGCTGCCAGTCAGTGTAGTGTGTAGGCAATACTGAGCTCCCCCCCCCCCCCGTGGTCTGATTCAGTAGGAGGCAGCTTCCTTGTTCCAGAGGAAGACGTCCCTCACCTATTCCTTGGAGAAAGGCTCATGCACAGTGTGAAGAAATGCAAACCAGGACTCGGTGTCCTTCACCACCACAGGTATCACCTATTCCTTGGAGAAAGGCTCATGCACAGTGTGAAGAAATGCAAACCAGGACTCGGTGTCCTTCACCACCACAGGTATCACCTATTCCTTGGAGAAAGGCTCATGCACAGTGTGAAGAAATGCAAACCAGGACTCAGTGTCCTTCACCACCACACAGGTATCACCTATTCCTTGGAGAAAGGCTCATGCACAGTGTGAAGAAATGCAAACCAGGACTCGGTGTCCTTCACCACCACACAGGTATAAACAAGTGTAATCCCAGCCGGAGGCTGGGAACCTCCTGCAGATGTACATAGTTCCTCTGATGGCCCTGTGCCACCTCAGAGTCTCCGATGTATTCACATGCAAATGTTCCCCAAGCAGTCTAGTCATGGTCAGGAATTCACCCCTCCGACACCTAGGAGTCACCCCTCCCCTGCCTAGTCCAGATGAAGTTCACCCTGATTGGCCAAGGACAGCCGGGCTACCGAAAGGAGGGGGGGAATCAACACTGCCAGCTGTGGCTTTTGGTTCTTGTTGCTCTGGACGCATAGGGCTTTTGCTGAGGCAGGCCCTAAGATGATCAACCCCCCAGGCAAAGAGTAAGTGCCTGGGTGTTTATATAGTAAAGGAACTAGCTTTGTTGTTTTGTAGCTCTACTTGTGTGTACCAATTACCAAAGTGTCTCCCCACCTTTCCCCTTTCCCTCATTTCCCACCTTTTATTGTAATTGGTTTACCCTAAATTCAAAGCAATCTATAGGCTGGAGCGCTGGGCCAAAAACAACAGAATGAAATTTAATAGGGATAAATGCCAAGTGCTGCACCTAGGGAGAGGAAACCAAATGCACAGTTACAGGATGGGGGACACTTGGCTCAACAATACTACAAGTGAGAAGGATCTTGGAATTGTGGTACATCACAAACTGAATATGAGCCAGCAATGCGATGTGGCTGCAAAGAAGGCAAATGCTATTTTGGGCTGCATTCATAGAAGTATAGCTTCCAAATCGTGGAAAGTGATAATTCCCCTTTACTCAGCACTGGTTAGGCCTCATCTTGAGTACTGCGTCCAGTTCTGGGCACCACACTTTAAGAAGGATGTAGACAAACTGAATAGGATCATAGAAAAGTAGAGTTGGAAGGTGGCCAATCCAGGAGCCCCCACTGGAGAGGGTTCAGAGGAGGGCAACAAGGATGATAAAGGGACTGGAAACAAGGCCCTATGAGGAGAGACTGAAAGAACTGGGCATGTTTAGCCTTCAGAAGAGGAGACTGAGGGGAGATATGATCGCACTCTTCCAGTACTTGAAGGGTTGTCACACAGAGGAGGGCCAGGATCTCTTCTGGATCATCCCAGTTTGCAGGACGCAGAATAATGGGCTCAAGTTACAGGAAGCCAGTTTCCGGCTGAACATCAGGGAAAACTTCCTGTTAGAGCAATACGCCAATGGAACCAATGACCTAGGGAGCTGGTGAGCTCTCCCACTCTGGAGGCATTCAAGGTGAAGGTGCAGCTGGACTGCCAACTGTCAGGGATGCTTTGACCTGGATTCCTGCATTGAGTAGGGGGTTGGACTCGATGACCTTGTAGGCCCCTTCCAACTCTACTTTTCTATGATTCTAAGCCCCCCCACACATGTGTCATTAAGAACTATTAAATGCCACTCAATCCCTTAGCATAGAGGGCAGTCTTAACCTGTTGCCAAAAGGATAACAGAGCTCCCGCCAGGCGAGCCTCAGTGAGGAGATCATTCCAGAATCGGGGGGGCCACCACTGAGAAGGCCCTGTTCCCTGTTGCCACCAACCGAGCCTCCCTCAGAAATGGCACTTGGAGGAAGGCCTCAGATGTTGAGCATAGCATCCGGGTAGATCTGGGTCAGGGGAGGTGCTCCGACAGGTACTGTGGCCCCCAAACCGAGTACTCGTACGTTGGAGCCTCTGTGTGGGGTCTTGCTTCAGCGCCAGCTCTGACACAGAAGATGAGCTGGTACAGGGTGAAGGGCTCACCCCTGTGGCTGATTGCAGCCAAGGCCAGTCGACCTTGGAGAGTCCCCCCTCCCCTGGGGAACAGAAGCAGGGAGGGCCGATCGAGGATTCTCAGCTGCAGGCGCTGGCCTTGGGCTGCCAGGAGGGCTCAGGGGAGGAGGGCCCCTCAGGGTTGCTGCCGTCCCAAAGACGCCAGGAGAAACACCTGGCTGAAAGGCACGTGAGCAGAAGGAGGCATAGCAGGCGTCTCCTGGCTCAGTACCCGTGCCAAGATCCAGAATTCGGCTCGGACTGACATCGAGGCTAAGTCAAGGTTAGATTTCATTTAATAGATCATAGAGTTGGGAGGGGGCTACAAGGCCATCGAGTCCAACCCCCTGCTCAATGCAGGGAACTAGAGGAGGGGTCTCCCATCCAAGTAACAACCAGGCTTGACCCTGCTTAGCTTTCCACGCTCAGACAAGCGGAGCCAGCGTAAGCCACAGGCCTGGTTTATATTGTAACTGCTGACCCACGCTCAGTGTAGAAAGCAACAACGCTGTTACCTGGCACAATTTCTATGCTCTTTGATTCCCTTGATCTGATCTCCTGGCTGCTATGATTCTGGACTTTGACTTTGGACTCTTGAACCTTTATCTACTACCCTCTGAACCTCGGATTGTCTTGACTTCAGCTTGATTCTTGGACTGGTGTTTGGTGTATGAACTTTTGGTTAGCAATAAAGAATCTTTTTGCAGCTGCATTGTCTGGCGTGATAAAGCAGGACAGGACAGTTACTGAGGTCATCGGATGAGGCACTCCTGGTGGTTCCACATGGACCTGCGGTCTCTTTGGAGTCCACTTGGAGCGTAAAGACCAGGGCAACCCAGCTTAAAACGGCCACGGAAAGCAAATCATGGCTGCTTCAAGCTGGGTTGCCCTGGTTTTTGTGCTAAAAACGCAGCGCCAGGGGAACTGGAACTGACGCGCCGGGGAGCTTAAGCTCCTTTCCCTGACATGTCTTGGATTGAGTGACAGTCACAAGAGTCTCTGGGGGGGCCGAGCGGGCCACTTTCGGCCCGCTTTCAGCCCCCCCGAGACTCGCGGTTACATCCTGGAGAACTTAGGCATACTGCCTCTGATACTGGAGGTAGCATATAGCCCTTAGGACTAGTAGCCACCAATGGCCTTCTCCTCCATGAATTTTTCCAATCACCTTTTAAAGCTGTCCAAATTGGTGGCCATCACTACATCTTGTGGAAGTGAATTCCATAGTTTAACTATGCGCAGGGCCGATGCTACCATTAGGCAAACTAGGCGGCTGCCTAGGGCGCCCGGCTAAAGGCTGGAGGGAGGGAGGGCTCAAGTGGGAAGGGGGGGCGCTAAATATCTGATCTTGCCTAGGGCACCAAACTGCCTTGCACCGGTCCTGACTATGCGCTGTGTGAAGAAGGACTTCATTTTCTCTCTCCAGAATCTCCACCAATCAGCTTCACGGGATGGCCCTTTTGGGTTCTAGTATTATGAGAGGGGGAGAAGAACATTCTCCACACCAGGCATAATTTCGTACACCTCCATCATGTCTCCCCTTACTCGCCTTTTTTCTAAGCTAAACAATCCCAGCTGCTGTAACCTTTCCTCATAGGGGAGTTGCTCCAGCCCCTTGGTCATTTTAGTTGCCCTTTTCTGCCCTTTTCCCAACTCTACAATATCCCTTTTTAGGTGTGGTGACCAGAACTGTACACAGTATTCTAAGTGTGATCGCACCATAGATTTGTATAAGGACAGTATGATCTTGGCAGTTTTATTTTATTGACACTCTCAAAGAACTCTAAAAGGTTAGTGAGACAGCACTTACCTTTGCGGAAGCCATGTTGATTCATTCTCAGCAGGGCGTGTCCTTCTATATGCTTACTGATTTTATCTTTAATAATGCTTTCAACCAATTTACCCGGAACAGATGTTAAGATAACCGGCCTGTAATTTCCCTGATCCCCCCTGGATCCTTTCTAAAAAAAAATTGGTGTTACATTGGCCATTCTCCAGTCAGATCTTAGGGACATGTTACTTTTTTTTTTTTTTGAAGATCAGCAATTTCATATTTGAGTTACTTAAGAATTCTAGAATGGATACCATCTGGGCCCCGTGATCTATTGACTTTCTGTTTGTCAATAAGGTTGAGAAAAGTAGCCGGCAAGGCTCTCCACAGAGCCCGCCTGGCAGGAGCAGCCCAAATGCCTCACTATGAGGGGCCCTTCCTCACAGTGCTGCCAGGAGGTAGGTGGATAGAGGGGAGTTTTGGAGGGGGCGCAGTGGTGGCTGGAGGGGGAAGCAGGCAGGGAGGAGGAGGGTGGCGGTGGCAGCAGCAGTGGCAGCGGCTGCCACTGGGCAGGCAAGAGGGAAGCAAGTTTGGCAGAACGTGGGGCACCAGAATGCCACCTTGCCTAGGGTACCAAAATAGGTTGGGGTGAGCCTGCCCTCCCCTACTCACACGGGGTCAACAACACGGCGACACAGCGGAGGATGGCTTCAGAGGTGGGGCAGAAAAGGATGCCCAAGAAGGACACTCAGTGGGATGCAATGAACGGAAGCCTTTATTGGAAAGAGGGAAGGTAGCAGCCCAGGGTCTGCCCGGGTCACTCTGCCCGGGTCACGGCAGAGGGCGGGGGCGGGAAGATGCTGGGTCCAGGTTGCTGCCTTGAGCACGAGGCACCATTCAGGATGGGGCTGTGGTGGTCCTTCTGCATCTCTAGCCACTTCCTGCTGCAGACAAAAGAGAGAGAAGAGTATGAGGAGGAGGTGCTGCCCAGACTTGTCTCAAGGGGGGCCCAGCTGGGCTTCATTGGCACCAGGGAGCAGCCCAAGAATCTGCTTTTCTTCAGCTGTGTCCAGCCCTAGAATATGGGATGAAAGGATTGCAAAGGACAGGGCCTTTGAGCACACGCAGAGTGCCTTTCTCTCCAAACTGAGCAATCACAGTCAGTTCCCACACGCCTGGCATGCTGAGGGTAAAGCGGGGCTGATCCACAGTGAGAGAGTCCAGGCTTCTATGTTTCTATGCTTCAGCCCCAGCACCTATTTCTGTTATGAGTTTCACCACTGGCATTGTGCCTTCGTAGGCCTGAGATCTGCTGTGGCTGAGTGTATTCCCTCCAGCATTTCACAGATGAAAATAGGGACACACATGTGAATTTGTAAGGGGTATGGTTAAGCAACATGAAGGTGTGATCAAGGGGGGCGTGGCCAGGCAACATGAGGGCATGGCCAAGGGTATAGCCACCGACCCCAGTAAGCTCTAACTGTTTAAGGGCTCTGACCACTCTGAAGTCACTGTGATCTCCAGACCTATGATGATGATGGTGATTGCTGTTGTCATTATTATTATTATTATTGTACCTTCAATGTGCATGGTGCTTTACCGAGTATAAGAGAGCAGTTCCCTGCCCCAAAGAGCTTACCATCTAAAATGTAATACAGAGGCGACAACAAATGGTAGGAAGGGGTAAACCGGGGAGGAATATGCCATTATTTCAGTCAAACATAACTTTCAGCCTACTTTCCCCACATTGTGCAGGAAACTCCTTGTTTGAAAGATCTCCCTCCCATTTTAAAAATGGATCCCTCCATGGTGGCTTTGTTCTCATTACTGTGGGCGGCCCTTGGACCCTAAGCAGAGGTATCTTAAAGGGGCCATGGGCAAAATTGCAGCTAAGCTAAAAGTTTTAGCCCATGGCCCCTTTAAGAGGCAGGGGAATTTGGGACTCTGCATAACAAAGTGAGAAGCTATGATGGCTGTTTAAGGGTTTTCAGGACTGTCCCGGCATTTTCGGGGCAGTTGGAGACTATGTGGGTATCCTATTGATACCTCCTGGGTGCAGCACCCCACCTGGGCTCCTCCACCTGAAAACAAATAATAAAGAATTTGCATCCTGAGAACCTGAGAAGCTCCTGCCAGCTCCTCTGCTGGGTAGATTGAGAGATAGTCAGACTCCCTATTTCCTCTGAAAATATATGGATCTGCTCCTTAGATCCCCACTCAGGTCCTTCCTCATCCTTGATCTGGCAGGGAGACAGACTCTCTTGCGCTCTAGGTGGGGTTACCCTTGAAGACGGTTCGGAAGCTGCAGCTGGTACAGAACGCGGCGGCTCGCCTGGTTAAAGGCAGCCGCCGGCGGGATCACATCACGCCAGTGCTGAAGGATTTGCACTGGCTACCAGTTGCTTGCCGAGCCGAATTCAAGGTGTTGGTTTTGACCTTTAAAACCCTATACGGCTCTGGTCCAGTTTATCTCAAGGAGCGTCTCCAGCAACACCAAGTGGGCCGCTCAACAAGATCTGCCACGGATGGCCTTCTCCTTGTCCCTTCAGCCAGAGCAGCTAGACTGGTGGGGACGAGGAAGAGGGCCTTTTCTGTGGCGGCCCCCGTACTGTGGAACTCTCTCCCGAGTGCCCTCCGCCATGCCCCCTCTCTGATGAGCTTCCGTCGCTCATTAAAAACCTGGTTGTTCAGGCGGGAATATGGGGTGGGTTAAGATTTTAAAATTTTTATATTGTTTTAATGTATTTTATTGCATTTATGTATTTTATTCTGTGTACATCGCCCAGGGTGGCCGGTTGCCGGCCAGATGGGCGATAAATAAATATTAATAATAAATAAATAAATAAAATAATTGTGGCTTCTCACTTACCTGCACAGGTGCTCTGACATTTCTCTAAGGTCTCAAAATTGTTTTTGTTCCCGTTGCAACCGCCATAAATGAACTTCTCACACTGGTTGGATGCCGTGTTGTAGAAATAACGGGGTATGTATGCCTCACACGATCCAGACTCGGCAGGGAGGTAGCAAAAGTCTGTGGAAAAGAAGAGTTGGTAGGCCTGGCAGCGGGACCTGAACCAGTTCCTCTCTCACTGGAGAAGCCCTTACCAAATTGGATGCAGTTTGTGAGTCTTTTGCTTCAGCTTGGTGGACTCACCATAATTAACTTCACTGAAACTGACCTTGGTGTTTGTGGGCAGCATTTATTTATTTTATTTGTTGTTGTATTTATGAATCGCCCATCTGGCCGGCAAGCCGGCCACTCTTTAATACATTTTTATACTGCCCAATAGCCGAAGCTCTCTGGGTGGTTTACAACAGTTAAAACCATAAAATATAATATAACTATAAAATTTAAAACTACAGATTAAAAACAAACAACAAAGCTAGCAGCAGTTCAAATTACAGTAACAGAGTTAAAAACTACAAGACAAAAATGATTAAGATGATTAAAATGATTAAAATGCCTGGGAGAATAGAAAGGTCGCAGTAGAAGACGCGAACTCACTTCTAGAAACAGGACTGAAGACAGAATGACAGTTATCATAATTTCCAGAGAGCCAGCCGCGTTAGTCAGTTCCAGCAAAAACAACAACGTGTCTTGTGGCTTCTTAAAGACTAACACCTCTTTCTGACATCAGCTTCTGTGCAGGAGGGGGTGGAGAGACAGATCCCAGCAAGGAAAGAGGTTCTCTAGGCAGGGCCGGATTAAGATAGGGGCTATTGGAGCTGCAGCTCCAGGCCTCTACCACAAAATAGGCCCACAATATAGGGACTCGCAGCGCGATTTCCCTCCCTTCGAGTTAGCTCTGATCGTTATCATTCAGCATAATTAATGATTTTTTCGTGATTAGAAAGGTGTTCTAAGCACATCTGCATTACAGGCTTGAGGCAAGACCGAGCAAGAACTGTTGTTCTCAAATTAGCATTTCTCTTAAACAGGTTTTACCACCTGCTGACTTAGGCGTTTCATTAGCTTTTTGCATTTCAATCACTGTTACTACATTTCTTTGTGTGAGAACTTCTTGCTGAAGCACATGGGGGGCTTGCTAGGGTCTGTAATATTCAGATTTAGAAGGGACCTCTCTCTCCAGCCTCTAGCAAAAAATCTTTCTTTTGCTCGAGGCTGATGGACTGCCAGCAAGTTGGATCAGGAGAACTCCGGGTCCGGGCACAGTTCGAACAGCGAGCCCCATTTGAAATGCTAGTTTAACAAAAAAAACAAAAACAAAAACGAAACAAAGCAACAAGAACAACACAATTATTCTTGGTCAAGCAAAGCTTCCTGGCTTTTTGTTGTGGCTGCTTTTTTTTTTTTTAATAAATAATTTGGGGGAAATTGGGAAGACCCTTACTGATGAGCTGCAGGAGTTTTTGAGTTTTTGCTCCATCAAGCGACCCCTCTCTGCCCAGGGCCGGATTAAGAGCATTATGGGCCTGGTGCTGAGGATTTTGGTGGGCCTTTTTATGGAAATAAATAAAATGAAGACGCAATTTTATATTAAAACAAATTAAATATTTTAATTACCATTAAAGTTCCAAAACAGAAACATATTGAAAATATTTCTTTTTTTGTAAACAATAAGCTTGTTAACTCAATAAAACCGTTCATCACATATCGTTGATGATAAGTACCTCCACGTTTTTTAACCTCTAGGGCAGTCTTCCCCAACCGGGGCCCTTCCAAATGTTTGGGGCCCCAGCTCCCATCTTCCCTAGCCACTGGCCATGCTGCCTGAGGCAAATGAGAACTGTAGTCCAAAATATCCAAGAGGGATATTTGGTGAACTCTGTTCTCTGGGGTTTTTCAAAATAAAACTTAAAATGCCACACAATTCCCCATGAAAGCGCACGTGCACACACACACACACACACAGCAGGGTAAAAATATTTCCGGCTGCGAGGAGTACCAGCTACAACGTGGAAGGAAAGTGAAAAGAAATAGGAGGTGGGACTATGGTGATGCAGAAGATGCTAATGCTGATATGACACCCTCTGAGAGGTTTAAAGTGCATACCTTTTATCCTATAATTGACCAATTGACAGAATCACTGGGGCACAGGCAAGCAGCATACAATATAATTCAAGAAAGATTTGGATTTCTATCAGAAATATGCACTCTAGCAGCTGATAGTCTACATTCCAGAGCCACTACACTAGTGTCAAAATATCCTGAAGATCTTGAACCCCTGTTTGCAGACGAAATTGTACAGTTTTCATCTATTTTCAAAATGTACCAATCTTCCACTGCAAATCAAGACATTCATGGGAGTCAAGAAACACAAATGTACAAGTTTATGATTGCACAATCTCTAGTTGGTGCATTTCCAAATACATTTGTGACCCTCCGCATGTATTTGTGTTTAATGGTCAGCAACTGCAGTGGTGAGCGTTCATTTTCAGCATTAAAACGTGTGAAAAATGAACTAAGGTCTTCCATGGGTCAGGAGCGTTTAAATGCGCTCTCTCTGTTGTGCATTGAAAATGGTTTGCTGAACTAGCTTAATCTTGATTCTACAATTGAGGAATTTGCAAGTAAAAAAGCAAGAAAAGTTAATGTGTAATTTTATTTTAATCTACCAGCTTGATTCATTTAGTTTAAATGCAGGTTAGAGTTCAGTGAATAACCTGTTTGTGTGTTTAAAACTAGTGGTTGCTATTTATTTCAAGAGTTACTCTCTGCACCATAATCATAACGCAGGCTGTATTGATTATGATGCTTTAATAATAATAATAATAATAATAATAATAATAATAATAATAATACTTTAAGGAACAAATTTTTATGAGCCAAACATCATACACTTATATTTAAATTGTTTATATAGTTTATGTTTATTTAAAAATGGTTGTTGTGAATGTAATATTTATAACGGTTTTATTGAGTTAACAAGCTTATTGTTTACAAAAAAAGAAATATTTTCAATATGTTTCCGTTTTGGCACTTTAATGGTAATTAAAATATTTAATTTGTTTTAATATAAAATTGCTTCTTCATTTTATTTATTTCTGTGAAGGATCAGCAACCGGATCCTTTGCGTGAGTTCGGCAACTCTAGGGTTAACCGGCAGAGCAATACCGCTCGTATCGGCTCTCAGTGCAATAGGAATTACCACCACTCTTTGTATGCCCAAATAAGGCTTTTATTTGTTTATACAGCAATCAAATCGGAACTAGCAGACTTCTAAGAATACGTTTATAGTCAACATAACCTCAGTTGACTCGCGTCTTACCCAATGAGCGGGCTCCGTGGCTAGCAGGTTACATTCAGGTCACTCTACTTACATCAAAGACAATACTCTAGTCAGTTTCAGCCCAGCTCCCGATCGGCGCTTCCTAGCGGAGAACGGAGTGCCTGGGCGGCTGTTGCTTAGGAGGATCTGGCCCCGTGGTTCCCAACAACCCGAACCGGGACGGGAGAGGGGTTTTCTATCCCGGATTCCCCGCTCTCCCCCCGCCCCCTAGGTCAGGTGGGGGCTTATGCCTGCCCCTTCGTGTAGATAGGCTTATTCCTGCCCGGGAAGAAGGTGACGTAGGGAAACCTTTGCAGCTCTTCGAGGCTGCCCTGTGTGCTGATGGTCCTTGATGGCCCTTCCTGGACGTTTGTGGATCTCTGCCGAGGTCTTCCTTTGTTGGGGCTGATGACCTGTCTGGCTACTCCCTGGTGACCTCATCCCTCCTCCCCTGGCCCCCTCCTTTGGGGAAAGATGTGTGTGCGTGTGTGTACTGATTTTTGGGCTTTCTCCACACCCTCCCATTTGGGGAAAGATGGCATTGGGGTCCACCACCCCAATCCCTATCTAACTGTCTCCTACTGAGAAAGCCCGGGACAACCCATCTGCCACGATGTTGTCCTTACCCTTGATGTGTTCTACTGAAAAATCAAAATCTTGCAGGGCTAAACTCCACCGCAAGAGCTTCTGGTTGGACCCCTTCACCCTATCCAGCCAGCACAAGGGGGAATGGTCGGTCTGCAGTCGGAACCGGCGGCCCCACAGATAGGGGCGAAGCTTGGTCACTGCCCACACTATTGCGAGGCACTCTTTCTCGACAGTGGCCAAGTTCCGCTCCCGAGGCAGAAGTTTTTTACTTAAAAAGGCAACCGGGCACAGCCCCTGCTCTGGTCGTTCCTGCAGCAAGACGGCTCCCATCCCCGCTTCCGAGGCATCCGTCTGCAGAACAAAAGGGGCTTCAAAGTCTGGGGCTTGCAGCACAGGGGCTGCCATCAAGCAGGCTTTCAGTCCCTCAAACGCTGCCTGGCAAGCGGCTGACCATTGGACCTTAACGGGTTGCCGCTTCTTGCACAAGTCAGTCAGGGGGGCGGCTAGCTGGCTAAAATGGGGCACGAATTTACGATAATAGCCAGCCAGCCCTAAAAAAGCTTGGACCTGCTTTTTCGTCTGGGGTTGGGGCCAGGTGCGCACTGATTCTATTTTGGCTTCTAGGGGCTTGACACTACCTCCCCCTACCTTGTGTCCCAGATACTCCACCTCCCCCCTCCCAACCTGGCATTTCTTTGCCTTTACCGTCAACCCAGCACCCTGAATCCTTTGAAACACCTGGCGGACATGTTGCAAATGCTGCTCCCAGGTGGAACTGAAAATGTCGATGTCGTCCAGATACGCGCAGGCGAACTCCCCCAGCCCATTTAGCATTCCGTTTACCAACCTCTGGAAGGTAGCCGGACCATTGCGGACCCCAAACGGGAGGGTGGTGAATTGGAACAACCCCAGGTGGGTCACAAAAGCAGACTTCAAGGCAGCATCCGAATCGAGCGGAACCTGCCAATACCCCTTTGTCAGATCCAGGGTGGTGATGTACTTGGCCCCCCCAAGCCTCTCCAGCAGCACATCCATGTTGGGAATGGGGTAGGGGTCCGGGACGGTCACCTTGTTTATTTTCCGGTAGTCTACGCAGAACCGGACACCCCCATCCTTTTTGGCTACTAACACGATCGGGGAGGACCAGGGGCTCGAGCTGGGCACGATGACTCCCAAGTCCAGCATGGCTTGGACCTCCTCGGCCACGACTTGGGCATGGGGCCCCACCACCCGGTAGGGTAGGGATTGTATGGGGGGGCTATCCCCTGTGTCAATGGTGTGTTGTGTGAGTGTGGTGCATCCTGGTCGGTCTGAGAACATGGGCTGAAATTCTTCCAAGACCTGGGTGATCTGCTGCCGCTGCTGTTCGGACAGGGAGGGGGACAGTTTGATCTCCTCCATTCCTCCCCCTTCCCCCCACTCGGCCAACAACCCCCCATCAGGGTCTCCCGGCTCCACACACTCTTGTACTCCCCCCACCTTCGTTCCGCGTTCTACATACAGTTTCAGCATATTTACATGGAAAACCTTCTGCCTCCCCGGCTGCCCCGGGAAAGCCACTTGGTAGTTCACCTCCCCCGACCTTCCAATGACGGTCCCTGGGCCCTCCCACTTCAAGCACAGTTTGTCCGTCTTTTGGGGGCGCAGTACCAACACCTGGTCCCCCACTTCGAAAGTCCGTGGTACAGCCGTCCGGTTGTACCACGCGCTCTGCCGCTGCTGGGCTGTTTCGAGATGCTGCTGCGCCGTCTCCCTCACCTCTCGAAGGACAGTCTGGAGGTGTTGCATGAACGTATGCACAGGCACGGAGGCTTTTTCGGCAACCCCCTCCCATTCCGCCCGCAACAGAGCCAAAGGTCCCCGGAGCTCCCTCCCAAACATCAGTTCGTTGGGGGAGAATCCCAGGCTTTCTTGGGGGGAGTCCCGGTAGGCAAATAACAAGTAGGGGAGGGCTTGATCCCAAGTCCCAGGGTGCTTCGCCGCATATGCCCTGATCATCTTTTCCAGAGTCTGGTTGAAACGCTCCACCAACCCATTGGTCTCGTGGTGGTATGGCACCGAAGTCAGGTGCTCCACCCCCCCCAGTTCCCACAATTTTTTAAACAGTTTGGACACGAAGCCTGTGCCGCAGTCCGAAACCACCGTGTGGGGCATTCCTAGGCGGGCGAAAAGCGAGAGGAGAGTCTTAGCCAGGCTGGTGGCGGAAATGGAGGCTAAAGCAAAAGCCTCTGCATAACGGGTGGCAAAGTCAACCACAGTCAATATAAACTTCTTCCCCGTCTTGGTGGGGGGATTCAAGGGTCCCACGATATCCATCCCTATTCTTTCAAAGGGGATGCCCACAATGGGTAGGGGTTGCAGGGGGGCTTTAGGATGGTCCCGGTTATGCCCCACCCGCTGGCAGACATCGCAGGACCGGCAATATTCTTGCACCTCATTTGCCACCATGGGCCAGTAGAACCCCTCTGTCACCCTAACCAGGGTCCGTTTCTGTCCCAAGTGCCCTCCCCACGCCACATCGTGGGCCAGTTGTAGTACAGCCTGGCGGTACCTCGCAGGCACAACTAATTGTCTCTTCTTTGGTTGGGGACCCGGTCCCGTCCTTGGGCAGAATTCTCTGTAGAGGGCTCCTGCCTCCCACAAAAAGCGTTCGGACTGGTCCCCTACCCCGGGCCCTTGACTGGCCCGATCCCGACATCCCTGGAGGGATGGGTCGCTCTGCTGCTCTTCTTGAAACGCCTTCTGAGTCCCAAAATCACTGGCCATTGGCGCGAACCCCCCGGGGTCTTCGTCCCTCCCCACAACTGGGGGGAGCGGCGGGGGACGGCTGGCTGCCGCTGCCGGGGCCGCTTTACCGCGACCGGGAGGCGGGCCCGGGGACCTGGGAGGCTGCGGGTCAGGGGCTTGGTTGGCCAGACGCCGGGTCACCACCCCCACCTTGACCTGGGCAGCCCGGAACACAACGTCGTTCCCAATGATGATTCCCCATTCTTGCTGGCCATGCACTATAACGTCCATCTCCCCTTCCCACCCCCTGTACTTGACCCAGACCCGGGCAAGGGGAACGGCTATGTTGGGAGAGTTATAGGGCTTTATGGCACAGGTGCGCCCCTTTAGCAACTGTCTCTTCTTTACCTTACTTCGAGGTAAAGCAGTGATGTCCGCCCCAGTGTCCCTATACCCCACCTGGGAAACATTGTTTACAGAGATGGACTCACAGAATTTGTCCTGGCTCCACCGCAGCTGCTCCGGGGAGGCAATGCGCATCAATGATGCCTGCGAGATGGCCCCCAGCGAATGCTGTCCTCCGCTCCTCAGGGACCGCGCTGCATCTTCACCGTCTCCCTCGAGGGACGAGCTGGACTGCTGATCCTCCTCGTGCTCCTCCGGTTCGCGGGACTCTGGCGCAAGCATCCTCCCCACCTTGCCCGGCGATGTCTTGGCGTGGCGGTTCCTTGCGATCAGTTTGGGGCAGCTCCTCTTGAGGTGCCCCGGTTCTTTACAATAGAAACATCCACTGGTGCCGGGGTTGTCTTTGGGCTTGCCTAGGGCTCCCTCCCGAGGTTTGGGGTTGCCCTTCTCCACACTTCCCTTGGTCCCGCCATGACTGAGGTTACCCCCCTTGGGTCCTTTGGGCTGCCGATACAGTCCCATTTGGTCGGCCAACTTGCCCATTTCCCTACAGTTTGGGGGGTCCCGATCCCTCACCGCCGTAGCTAGGTCCTCAGGGATGGTGGCACAGAATTGTTCCTGGATCAGGAGCTCCCGCACCTCCGCCAAAGAGGTCTTCCCGGTGGCCCCGATCCATGCGTCCCACACCTGCCCCAGGTGCGCCATCCAGGAGGCATACGTGTCCCCTGGGTTAGGTCGCCCGTAACGAAATTTACGGCGACAATGCTCAGCGGTGAGGGCAAACCTCTCTCTCACCGCTTCTTTGAACGCTCCATAGTCCAAGGGAGCGGTTTGGGTGTGGATGCCCAGAAGATCAGCTAGTTCCCCGCTGACTTGCGTCCTCAGGGCAGACATCCTTAAGTTGTCCGGCACCTTCTGCTCTACGCAGGCAGCCTCGAACAGGGTGAAAAAGATCAGTACATCCTGTCCTGACTGGTAGGTGGGGAATTGCTTCCTGTCCCATTTGGGGGTTGTGGTGCCCCCACCCTGGGATGCAGGGGTTCCCCCTTGTCCGGTGCCCCTGGTCAGCCTGGCCAACTCCAGCTGCATCTGTAGCATCTCTTGTTGATGCTGCATCAACTCCTTGGCCTGTTGCCAATTGAGTTGGGGAAAGAGGGCATCCAACCCTCCTCCCCCCATGGCTCCGTCAGTAACCCTTCTGCCGAGGTCTTCTTCCGCCTCTGGGTCCCGTATCTCGCTTCTCCGGCCGCTACTGGTAAGGTTGGGGCTACCCCACTGCTTGGGTCCCTGCCCTCCTAACAACGGTGAGGGGGCTTCCCCCCCTTCCTGCCTTGCCGTCTTTGGCCGCACCACCCACTCCATTGTGGAGGTCTGGGTTGGGGTTTCTGGGCTGCTCGCTAGCTCCACCTGCTCTTGGCTCAGACTATTCATTTTTCCTTGCTCTGAGCGCTCCCCAGCAACCTACTAGCCTGCCCGAAGTCCTGTTAGTTCCGACCGTCAAATGTGGTTTCCAATTGTCCCGTCGCCTGCCACCATGTGAAGGATCAGCAACCGGATCCTTTGCGTGAGTTCGGCAACTCTAGGGTTAACCGGCAGAGCAATACCGCTCGTATCGGCTCTCAGTGCAATAGGAATTACCACCACTCTTTGTATGCCCAAATAAGGCTTTTATTTGTTTATACAGCAATCAAATCGGAACTAGCAGACTTCTAAGAATACGTTTATAGTCAACATAACCTCAGTTGACTCGCGTCTTACCCAATGAGCGGGCTCCGTGGCTAGCAGGTTACATTCAGGTCACTCTACTTACATCAAAGACAATACTCTAGTCAGTTTCAGCCCAGCTCCCGATCGGCGCTTCCTAGCGGAGAACGGAGTGCCTGGGCGGCTGTTGCTTAGGAGGATCTGGCCCCGTGGTTCCCAACAACCCGAACCGGGACGGGAGAGGGGTTTTCTACCCCGGATTCCCCGCTCTCCCCCCGCCCCCTAGGTCAGGTGGGGGCTTATGCCTGCCCCTTCGTGTAGATAGGCTTATTCCTGCCCGGGAAGAAGGTGACGTAGGGAAACCTTTGCAGCTCTTCGAGGCTGCCCTGTGTGCTTATGGTCCTTGATGGCCCTTCCTGGACGTTTGTGGATCTCTGCCGAGGTCTTCCTTTGTTGGGGCTGATGACCTGTCTGGCTACTCCCTGGTGACCTCATCCCTCCTCCCCTGGCCCCCTCCTTTGGGGAAAGATGTGTGTGCGTGTGTGTACTGATTTTTGGGCTTTCTCCACAATTTCCATAAAAAGGCTCACCAAAATCCTCAGCACCAGGCCCATAATGCTCTTAATCCGGCCCTGTCTCTAGGGTGCATGTGCGTACAGTTCCCAACCCCCAGTCAGTGTCACATGCGGCCCTGAGGGCTGTAAAGATTGTGCACCCCTGTGTGAGGCAAATCTATGGAACACATGTTTAGTAATGGATTGTTAGTTATAATGCAGTCATGCATTGAAGCACTTGCCTCGTAGCCACAGGCAACCAGGGAAGGCAAGGAGTGAGCAGGCTCGTGGTGCAGTGCTCCGTCCCTCCTCTGTACCCAGTGCTGACACCCAAAGGTGCTACTAGAGGAAGGAAGTCGCTCCCTCCATCCTCTGCACAAAAGTGCATCTCTCTGTCCCTCTTCAGCCAGCCCCCTGCAGGCTAGTTAATATTTTGGCCGGCTAGTAACATTTGTCAGCTTATTTATAGGACTGCTATAATTGCTAAGAAGGAAACCTCCATATTCAGGTGCAATCAGGACCAGCCCTTCCATGAGGTGGGGTGAATCCCACACGATGGGTGGCGGTTCCCTCATGTCACCACTGGGAGACCTGCATGTCCTGCTGCCACTGGAGAGACGTGTGCCCCATTGCTGACCTATGCCTCGTTCTGAGGACTTCTCAGAGCAAGAGACAGGGCAGGTGGCCAGTCCAGGGGGCCCCACTGGAGAGGGTTCAGAGGAGGGCAACAAGGATGATAAAGGGACTGGAAACAAGGCCCTATGAGGAGAGACTGAAAGAACTGGGCATGTTTAGCCTTCAGAAGAGGAGACGGAGGGGAGATATGATTGCACTCTTCCAGTACTTGAAGGGTTGTCACACAGAGGAGGGCCAGGATCTCTTCTGGATCATCCCAGTTTGCAGGACACAGAATAATGGGGTCAAGTTACAGGAACCCAGTCAGGAAAATTTCCTGACAGAGCAATAAGACAATGGAATCAACTACCTAGGGAGGTGGTGGGCTCTCCCACTCTGGAGGCATTCAAGGTGCAGCTGGACAGCACTTTTTAACCTCTGGGCAGTCCTCATCGCTATGACATGTTACATCGCATGTTGTTACCTGGAGGATCCTCGGGGCAGAGTCCGGGCTTCCCATCTGCAGGAGAAAACAGACCTCCGGCTGTGAGGTGCCTTGTGGATAGAGAGCCTGTCATGCACAGGGGGGATCATGTAGCCCCCTTGCATTCCAGCCGCTAGAGGCGCCCAGAATTGACCAGCTCAATGGATCGGGATGCTCATTTTCACCCTGCATAGCACAACTGTCTGCCCTTGTGGCAATACAGACATCGGAGTGCTGGAGGCAGCAAAACGCAGGAACCTGTAATGATACTGTTTCTATTACTGGAGCTACCTCTTCGCGGATCTCCCAGCGGGCTGATCCACAGTGAGAGAGTACAGGCTTCTATGTGTGCTTGAGCCCCAGCACCTATTTCTGTTAGAGGTTGACCACTGGCATTGTGCCTTCGTAGGCCTGAGATCTGTTGTGACCGGGTGCCCTGTTGCTACCTCCTGGGTGCAGCACTGCAGGAACCTCTCCTTTAAAAGGTGGTGGGGGGGGGCTCGTTTACTTGCCTGCCTGCTTTGGTCTGCACTGATGCATGCAGAGAAAGCAGGAAATGCCCCCTCGAGGCTTGACATGCCAGATCCCACCACTGTTCCCAGCGCCTGCTTGTCTCCTTTCATGGGTAGCAGGAGAATAGGGAGTGTTTGCCGCCTTCAGGCTGCAGTCCAACAGGTCGCCTCCAAGCTCTGCCTCTCTGCCCCACCTCCACAGAATCTCTTTTCCTCCACCCAGCCTCTGAGCTATTTGGACAAGCGGTATAGATAAATATTTTAAATAAATTAAGTTAATTCAGCCTCCGGTCCCTTCTATTGGCCCTGAGGAGATGTTGAAGTTGGTATCTGGAGCAGCAGCAGCAGCAGCATATTGGGGAGTTCTGAAAAAGGAGCCTCCGGAACAGCGCACGGCCAAGAGGGAGGCGCAAAGGTGAGGGCCCCGTGGGAGACAGTGCATAGGAGAGGCCTGCCTGAAAGGAGCAACTCGGCCACCGAAGAGAGCGCAGGAGCCCCACACGGTCAGGGCCACCGGTCAGGAGCCCCTCCGGAGTGGCGTTGGAGAGCAGAAGGACTTCTCAGGAAAACCTCACAGCAGTGAACCTCAAGCACTAACCAAAGCCCCAGAGAAACAGAAGTGCCACAGAGACCAGCAGAAGGGGCCGTACCCTGTAACAAGGGACGGAGGACACGTTTTTCCAACCTTGAGTTTGGGTCCTCTCAGACTTTGAGAATTTATCCGGTCTTAAATTCAGTTCATCCTGAACTTTTGGGATCTTATAATAAAAATGTTTGCATAAAAATTCATAAGGAAGCCAATGTGGTGTGGTGGTGAGAGTGTTGGACTCGGACTTGGGAGGCCCGAATAATAACGATGAAATAATAAATAAGTATTTTTGTTCACATTTCTCCTAAGATGCCTTTCTGTATGCTTTTTTCCTAATATCCACATTTAAGATTATTCCTTTTAATATATGTATTTTCGTACACAATTTTGATTGGAGAATTCCACCAAAAAATTGGCAGAAGTGCGAATTTTGTAGGATAACTTGCATTTCAGTTCTCATAGTAGTGCAAATGTTCAAAATTAGATAAGTTTGCATCTAATGTGAACTGAACCAATTTCTCTCCCATCCCTACGAGGCTGCAATAAGTGTGACAAAAGTGTGGGGCAGTCTGAGTCAGGTCAGATAGAGGAACACGGAGCTGGGGAGACCTCAGGCTTCTGGGATCTACTTTGTTTTTTCCTGGGATCTCAAGATCCACCAGCTGGAGCCAGCTGCATAAGACATACGCTTGGAATAAAACCTTTCTGAGCCCGGGGAGTTGTTTTGACTGCAAGAACTGAGCGGAGCTTCTGGTGCTTCCACACAAAGATCCTGATCCTGGTTACTTCCCTCCCTCCCAATTTCTTGTCATTTCTGCCACCTGAATCTGCTTCTACGCTGGCCATTTCCTGTTCTCTCTCATTCCACTTCTTCCAGGGGATCCAGATGACGCCCAGGACCGGTGCAAAGCAGTTTGGTGCCCTAGGCAAGATCAGATATTCCCCCCCCTTCCCACTCGAGAGCGCTGTATTTTTTTTCAAGGCGTTTCTGGTGCCCTCTTTAGCTCTGCGCCCTAGGCAGCTGCCTAGTTGGCCTAATGGTAGCACCGGCCCTGACCCTGATGATGCCACTGGCAGCCTGATGCACTCCAGTGTTTTCTATGCTGCCCCCATCTTTTTAAAGAGCTGGTAAGAGGAGCTTTTTAACAACACACTTGCAGTATTCCAGCCTGTCCAGTGAGGGCCGGGAAAGCACTATTGGGCCACCTGTCGTGAGGAACGGTCCATGTGGTGACAGGCGTGGGGTGGACTGCCTTTTCTGGCTGTGCTGCCATTACGTGGCCTGCGACATGGGATGTTGATGGGGAATGTAGTGCTACATAGAATCATAGAAAAGTAGAGTTGGAAGGGGCCTACAAGGCCATCGAGTCCAACCCCCTGCTCAATGCAGGAATCCAGGTCAAAGCATCCCTGACAGATGGCCGTCCAGCTGCACCTTGAATGCCTTGAATCAGGGATGGGGACTTGGACTCGAGGACTCGACTCGTGAGTTGGACTGAGTACCCCCTCTGACTCGAGTCTGACTCGAGTCCCAATATTTTTAATGGGACTCAAGACTCGACTCGGGACTTGAGACCAAGGACTTGTCAACATCCCTGGGCTGTGCCAGAAGGAGTGGAGAGGAGCGCGATCACTGGTGAAGAGCGCATGGAAGCGAGGCGCGCCGCTGCTCGTTCACTATGGACAGCTACCAGGAGCGCAGCCCCAACGATGTGTTGAGATTTATTTTGATTGATGTGTTGTTGTGGGGGGTTAGGGTTAGGGTCAGGGTCAGACATTTTGGGTTTGGCTGCCTCTGCCTGCCTGTTTGGGGTTCCCAGCCTCCTCTGCCTGCCTGGTCTCTTCTTGACCAGTTCGTTGAATTCTTCATGACAAAGGGCACTGCCTGTCTGCCTGTTTGGGGTTCCCTGCCTCCTCTGCCTGCCTGGTATCTTCTTACCCAGTTCCACAGTTTGAATTGTCCAAGACAAACGCCTCTGCCTGCCTGTTTTGGGGTTCCCTGCCTCCTCTGCCTGTCTGGTTATTTTGGGTTTGTCTGCCCAGTCTGTTCTTGCCAAAATCAGTTGCAGAGTTTTGAGATAAAAAGGCACACTTGTGCCTAGAATTTATTTAAGCCACACATCTGAAGTAACCTTATTTTGTTTGGGGGAAACCCCATTGATTTTAATAGGGACTCGTGGAGTCAGTTTTGGGAGGGACTCGGGACTCGTGAGTCACCATTTTGGACCAAGGACTCGGACTCGAGACTCGGGTCCAAAGACTCGTGACTCGACTCGTGACTCGAGACCAGGGTCTCTTCAACATCCCTGCCTTGAATGTACATCAAGCATCGTACACAGCACAGAATCACCACAGGTTTGTCTCACTTGGGACGGGTGTGTAGCAGCCCATCCTGCATCCAAAGGGACAGCACTTTTGATCTCCTGGGCATCCCTCATCATTATCACATGCTAGATCGCATGGTGTGATGGTACCTGGAGCAGCCTTGGGGCAGAGTCCGGGCTTCCCAGCTGCAAGAGAAAACAGACCTCCGGCTGTGAGGTGCCTTGTGGATAAAGAAGCACCAGAAGGTAACTGGGATGCTGCGGACAGATATTCCAAAGACACGTTTCAAGCAGTTTCTTTAACAGAACTATGCCCTAGGATATAAATGATTCAGAAACTTAATCTTCTCAGAATTGCAGGAATTGGTGTTGAGCAAAGAAACCGGCTGGTGGAGGGTTCAGTATAGACAAGTGGCAGTCATGGCTTATGCAAAGCCCAGCAGAGGTTCCTTGCCTGAAGATGGGTGGCCTAGTTCATTGGTGGGCTAAACAAGTTGATTGAAGGTGAACGGCACTGAGCAGGTGGCTAGTATTTGCCTGCTACCGCCGTTACGTAGAGCCGCCATGTTCAGAAGCAGTCAGTTCCAGCAAAAACAACAACGTGTCTTGTGGCTTCTTAAAGACTAACACCTCTTTCTGACATCAGCTTCTGTGCAGGAGGCGGTGGAGAGACGGATCCCAGCAAGGAAAGAGGTTCTCTAGGGTGCGTGTGCGTACAGTTCCCAACCCCCAGTCAGTGTCACATGCGGCCCTGAGGGCTGTAAAGATTGTGCACCCCTGTGTGAGGCAAATCTATGGAACACATGTTTAGGAATGGATTGTTAGTTATAATGCAGTCATGCATTGAAGCACTCGCCTCGTAACCACAGGCAACCAGGAAAGGCAAACTGTTGAGTGAGCAGGCTTGTAGTGCAGTGCTCCGTCCCTTCTCTGCACCCAGTGCTGACACCCAAAGGTGCTGCTAGAGGAAGGAAGTCGCTCCCTCCATCCTCTGCACAAAAGTGCATCTCTCTGTCCCTCTTCTGCCAGCCCCCTGCAGGCTAGTTAATATTTTGGCCGGCTAGTAACATTTGTCAGCTTATTTATAGGACTGCTATAATTGCTAAGAAGGAAACCTCCATATTCAGGTGCAATCAGGACCAGCCCTTCCATGAGGTGGGGTGAATCCCACACGATGGGTGGCGGTTCCCTCATGTCACCACTGGGAGACCTGCATGTCCTGCTGCCACTGGAGAGACGTGTGCCCCATCGCTGACCTATGCCTAACTCTGAGGACTTCTCGGAGCAAGAGACAGGGCAGGTGGCCAGTCCAGGGGCCCCCACTGGAGAGGGTTCAGAGGAGGGCAACAAGGATGATAAAGGGACTGGAAACAAGGCCCTATGAGGAGAGACTGAAAGAACTGGGCATGTTTAGCCTTCAGAAGAGGAGACGGAGGGGAGATATGATCGCACTCTTCCAGTACTTGAAGGGTTGTCACACAGAGGAGGGCCAGGATCTCTTCTGGATCATCCCAGTTTGCAGGACACGGAATAATGGGCTCAAGTTACAGGAACCCAGATTCCACCTAAACATCAGGAAAAATTTCCTGACTGTCAGAGCAATAAGACAATGGAACCAACTACCTAGGGAGGTGGTGGGCTCTCCCACTCTGGAGGCATTCAGGGTGCAGCTGGACAGCACTTTTTATCCTCTGGGCAGTCCTCATCGCTATGACATGTTACATCGCATGTTGTGATGTTACCTGGAGGAGCCTCGGGGCAGAGTCTGGGCTTCCCATCTGCAGGAGAAAACAGACCTCCGGCTGTGAGGTGCCTTGTGGATAGAGAGCCTGTCATGCACAGGGGGGATCATGTAGCCCCCTTGCATTCCAGCCGCTAGAGACGCCCAGAATTCCTAGGATGGGACCAGCTCAATGGATCGGGATGTTCATTTTCACCCTGCATAGCACAACTGTCTGCCCTTGTGGCAATACAGACATCGGAGTGCTGGAGGCAGCAAAACGCAGGAACCTGTAATGATACTGTTTATATTACTGGAGCTACCTCTTCGCAGATCTCTCAGCCAGATCCCCCTTCTTAGTGGGGGAAGGCAGGGGGAGAGAAACACAAGGTGCGGATACACAAGGTCCTTCCAGAAGAAGACCTCGCTCCTCGTTACCTCTTTCCCCAGCTTTCTTCATTTCAGCCATATAATTTAGGGCAAGGGAGGAATCATTTTATTGTTGCTATGACTGAACAATCCTTGCTGATCTCCTGCCAGTAGAACCTGATCTACCTGCTGCCCACCCTTGACATGGAGAGCTCAGATGGAGATCTGGAAGCTAATGGCACGAGAGCATGCCCGGTTGCCTCTTTCTAGTGATCTGATGTGGGACCAGTGAACTCTGGCTGTCCGGTGGAGTGCTCAAGGTCTGCCTCCACCGATACCGAACCTGCATATTTGTAAATATCACAAAACTCCATCAACCTCCAGTGTCCTCTTTCCAAAAGGAAACCAAACCTGGGCCAGCACTGCCAGTGTTTGGCAAATGGAGTCTGAATTGCACCGGTAAATACAAGGCATCTCGGTGGAATTCCAGGAACTAGAGTTTTATGCAATGCCTAACTTAAAGGTTTTACAAAGACTTAAATTGATAGACAGGCAGCAGAAGGTAACTGGGATGCCGCTGACAGATATTCCAAAGACAGATTTCAAGCAGTTCCCTTAACACAACTATGGCCTAGGAGAAAAATGATTCAGAAAATTAATCTTCTCAGACTTGCAGGAATTAGTGTCGAGCAAGGAAACTGGTTGGGGGACAGTTCAGTATAGACAACTGGCAGTCATGGCTGGTAACCTGTGTCCTCACTGTGGGAAGCTGTGTGGATTTAAATTGGCCTCCACAGTCACTTACGGACCCATCGCTAGAGTCTACACAATTTTCTTTAGAATTTTCCTCCTTTTAAAATCTCCTTTTTGTAAATTTTCTTTCTTTTTTTTTTTATCCTGGAAGACAATCTTACTTGGTCACGAGTGATCGCCTGACTGACTAACTGGCCTAGTTCATTGGTGGGCTCTGAACAGGTTGATTGATGGTGAACGGCACTGAACAGGTGGCTAGTATTTGCCTGACCGCCGTTACTAGAGCCGCCATGTTCAGAAGCAGGCTACCTCTGGCTAATGGCGGTTGACCGCACAGTACTGGGGGAGTCCAGCATGTGGGTTTTCAGGGGGAATTTGGCTGGCTGAAGCTTTCTCATCGGCAAAGTGGTAGGACTGGTCCCCAGAGGGACTTTTCACACAGTGGGTTGGAAGGAGAGGGTGCCTCCCTTGGAAGAAGGAGGAAGAGAGGAGAAAGGGTCCCTTACCTGGACGATTCTGAGCAGAGGCAGGTGTCAGCTCTGCCCAGAGAGCAAGGAGCACCACAAGGAGGAGGGGGCCACAAGTCCACATGATGAGGCAGCCTTGGGCGTCCACTGGCCAGCCTGCCTTCTGCTCTGTTATATGATCCCTGCAAGAACTGACTCAACCGCAACCGGGGGATTTCCAAAGTTCCAGGAAGCAGGTGGAAGCGGTGAGCACAGAGTACACGTTCTTCTCTCCCTACGAAGATTGTGTAAGAAGGTCTCATCCCAACAGCTGCAGAGCTGTGGCTGACCTTCGTAACGGTGCCTGGGGGAGGGCTGCTTGTAATGGGTGGCCTCCCCACCCCCCACCCCCCAAGGAACCCGGCCATGGTGTCAGTTGGGCTCTTGCATGAGATTTCTCAAGCCACAGGCCAGGTTCGCACGTCACTTTCAACCCACAGAAGTTCTGAAACCACTGTGGGTTCAAAGCTGCCCCAGGCCCGGCTGTGCCCAACAAATGGATGGGCACAGCAGGGGTCCAGAGGCACTGCCTCTCCCCTCAATCCTCCCGTCGGGATCCCCGGGGAGACCGCAGGAGCACTGAGGCGAGCAGAGCGGGGATGACGGCTGGCAAAAAGTGCCCCAGTGTTACATGGACTATCTATAAACGTCACCTCCAACTCCTTGAAAGATTTCATCAACGTTGCCTCCGGAAAATCCTGCGAATTACTTGGGAAGATAGGCGAACAAATGTCAGTGTACTGGAAGAAGCAAAGACTACTAGCATTGAAAAAATGATCCTTCAACGCCAGTTTCAGTGGACCGGTCATGTTGTTCGAATGCCTGACTGCCGTCTCCCAAAGCAGTTACTTTATTCCCAACTCAAGGATGGAAAGCGGAATATCGGTGGTCAATATAAGAGGTTTAAAGATGTTCTTAAGGCTAATCTAAAAAAATGCAATATAAACATTGAAAACTGGGAAGCTCTGGCCCATGAACGATCTAACTGGAGGTTGGCCTTTCACAAAGATTCTATGGACTCTGAGGAAGCCCGAGTGCAAGGTGAAAGGGAGAAACGTGCTAAGTGAAAAGCACATCAAATGAATCCTTTACAGGACCATCTTCCATCTGGTAACCTGTGTCCTCACTGTGGGAAGCTGCGTGGATCTAGAATTGGCCTCCACAGTCACTTACGGACCCATCGCTAGAGTCTACACAATTTTCTTTAGAATTTTCCTCCTTTTAAAATCTCCTTTTTGTAAAAAAATTTTATCCTGGAAGACAATCTTACTCGGTCACGAGTGATCGCCTGACTGACTGACTGACTAGACCAGTGATGGCGAACCTTTTTGAGCCCGAGTGCCCAAACTGCAACACAAAACCAACTTATTTATTTCAAAGTGCCAACACTGCAATTAAACCTGAATACCGAGGTTTTAGTTTTAGAAAAACAACTCATACAGTTGTGCGAACTAATTAACATATTTTGTCTTTAAAGAAAAACACAATAACAGAGCTTTCAATGATACAGTTTTCTGTTGAAAAAAAATTAACTCAAAAAATTATTATAGTACTACATTGTACACATAGTCTGAAGGGAATTTATACAAACTTTTTAAATAATTAGGCACATGTATTTTTGGATAAGGGATTCTCAACTTGTAATATGATTATATGCCAGACTGGAATTGTATGGGGCAAGCTTTACCCCGGGTCCTTTCCCTGCTTCTACAGGTGTCGGATTAGTAAAAGTAAAAGTCAACCTGTACTAGGATGAGCAAGATAAACAAGAAAACTAAACGTGCTTAACACATTTTAAACACTTTATGTCTTGGACTGCAAACACTGCATTAGGTAAAAGTTTGCATTGGGCATGCTTTTGCACAATTAATGTGATTTTTGCAATTGCATGTGTGGAGAAAGCATGACACGAGTATACATGTACACGCACACCCCAGTCTCCGTCCTCCAGGGGAGGGGGGCGAGAAGGGGGGATTGGGTTACAGGGAAGCAGCCAGACAGACCGGCATTCCAGCAAAGGAGGATCTCGCTTGTAATCCACAAAACCCAGGAAAGGACCATCAAGACCTTCAACCTGACAGGGCAGTCTCAAAGAGCTGTAAAGTATCCAATAAGTCACCTTCTTCCCGGGCAGGAATAAGCCCACCTGACACGAAGGGGCAGGCAATAAGCCCCACCTGACCTAAGGGGCGGGAGAGCGGGAAACCCAGGGGTAGAAAACCCCTCTCCCCTCCCTCTGTTGGTTGTTGGGAACCAGGGCCGGCGCTACCGCTAGGCCAACTAGGCGGTTGCCTAGGGCGCGCGGCTGAAGAGGGCGCGCGGCTGAAGAGGGCGCGAAACGCTGCGCTCCTCTTCGCTGCCGCTGCGCTGTCCCCGCCAGGCCTCCGCCTCCCCACCCTCCTGCCTGCCGCCGCCGCCGCGCCTCCGCCCACCCGCTCGCTCGCCCGCTCGCCCGCCGCTGCGCCTCCCACCGCCATCGCCACCCCCCCAACCCCCCCGTAACCCCCCCGTCACCTACCTTCGTCGCAGCAGCTGCAGCAGCAGCAGCCGCCGCCGCCGCCGCCTCCGCGCCTCCGCCCACCCGCTCGCTTGCTCGCTCGCCCGCCGCTGCCCTCCCACCGCCATCGCAACCCCCCCAACCCCCCCGTCACCTACCTTCGTCGCAGCAGCCGCAGCAGCAGCCGCTGCCGCCGCCGCCGCCAGGGCGGGGGGGGGAAGGTAGGTTGGTGGTGGCGGCGCAGGGTTTTTTTTTTTGCTTTGGAGGGGGGGGGCGCTAACTATTTTTTCGCCTGGGGCGCCAAACTGCCCTGCACCGGTCCTGTTGGGAACCCAGGGTGCTTTGAGCACGAACCACCCTCCAGCAGTGGCTGGAGTAAGCTGTTTCTTTCCCCGGATCAGACAGACCCGGAGCTAGGCTGAAGCTGACTAACGTGATGTCTCTGATCTAAGGTAACTGACTAATCCAAATGCGCTAGCCTGAGCCTGTTCATTGATAAACTTAAAGGTCACGTCAGGTCTTATTGACGTTGTAGTAATTCCTAGAAAGCTGTTAGTTCCGATCCATATCTTGTGTAAACAAATAAAAGCCTTATTTGGTAGTTTAAAGGCGGAGTTTCCTTTTGTGCGTTTAGAAACCTCCTAGGTGGTTCCTCTTGCTTGTACGGGCTGTAACGCGGCACTGGTTAACCCGTTAAGCGCTGAACTCACGCAAAGGACCCAGGTGCTGGTCCTTCACATGGTGGCAGACGATGGGACAATTGGAAACTATAGTTAACAGACGGAACTAACAGGGTCTAGGGCAGGCTAGCGGATTGCTGGGAAGTAGTCAGGAGAAAGCAAAATGAATAGCCTTAGCCAGGAACAACTAGAGCTAGGGAGCAGTCCAGAGACCCCAAGAAGAGAGGGGAGCCAGGTCTCCACAATGGAGTGGACTGTGCGGCCGAAGACTAAACACCAAGAGGGGGAGGGAGCCCCCTCATCCTTGCTGGAGGGGCAGGGACCCAAACAGTGGGGTCGCCCCAGCTTAACAAGCAGCCTCAGGAGAGGCGACAGGATAGACCCCGGGTTGGAGGAGGACCTCGACGGAGGGGATGCTGGTGGAGCCATAGGAGGGGAAGATCTGGATGCTCTCTTCCCCAACCTGAATTGGCAACAGACCAGGGAGGTGATGCGGCATCAGCAGGAGATGGTCAAGCATCAACAAGCGGCGCTGCAGATGCAGCTGGAATTAGCGAGGCTGACCGCGGGCACCGGAGGGGGGGGACCCACTGCACCCCAGAGCGGGAGCACTCCGACCCCCAAATGGGACAGGAAACAATTTCCCACCTACAAACCTGGGCAGGATGTGTTGATCTTTTTCACACTGTTTGAAGCCGCCTGCCAGGAACAGAGGGTGCCGGACAATTTAAGGATGTCCGCCTTACGGACACAGGTCAGCGGGGAGCTGGCCGATCTCTTAGGCATTCATACCCAAACTGCCCCCTTGGACTATGCTGCGTTCAAGGAAGCTGTGAGGGAGCGTTTTGCCCTCACAGCCGAACACTGTCGCCGTAAATTTCGTTACGGGCAGCCCTCCCCAGGGGACACGTATGCCTCCTGGATGGCGCATCTGGGGCAGGTTTGGGATGCGTGGATCGGGGCTACCGGGAAGACCACCTTGGCAGAGGTGCAGGAGCTCCTGATCCAGGAGCAGTTCTGTGCCACTATTCCAGAGGATTTGGCCACGGCCATGCGAGACCGGGATCCCCCAAACTGTCGGGAAATGGGCAAACTGGCGGATCAGATGGGGCTGTATCGGCAGCCCAAGGGAGGCAAGGGGGGCAATCCCAGTCGGAATGGGGCCAGAGGGGGCGCGGAGAAGGGCAACCCCAGACCTCGGGAGGGAGCCCAAGTAAGCCCAAGGAGAGCCCCAGCCCCAGCACCAGTGGCTGTTTTTATTGCAAAGAATTGGGTCACCTCAAGAGAAGTTGCCCCAAACTCCTCGCGAGGAACCGCAACGCCAAAACAAATCCGGGCAAGGTAGGAAGGATGCTCGCTCCCGAGGCCCGGCAGCCGGAGGAACAGGAGGAGGACCAGCAGTCGGTCTCATCCCTGGAGGAAGAAACGGAGGATGCGACACCGCCCCGGTTAAGCGGAGGACAGCATTCCCTTGGGGCCATCTCACAAGCGTCTCTGATGAAAATTGCGTCACCAGAGCAACTGCGTTGGAGCCAGAACAAATTCTGTGAGTCCATCTCTGTGAACAATGTTTCCCATGTGGGGTATAGGGACACCGGGGCGGACATTACTGCTTTACCTCGGAGTAATGTAAAGAAGAGCCAGATGCTAAAAGGGCGCACCTGCGCCATAAAACCCTATAACTCTCCCAACATAGCTGTACCCCTCGCCCGGGTTTGGGTCAAGTACAGGGGATGGGAAGGGGAGGTGGATGTCATCGTGCATGGGAAGCAAGAGTGGGGGATCATTATTGGGAACGACATAGCGTTCCGTGCTGCCCAGGTCAAGATGGGGGTAGTGACACGTCGGCAAGCCAGACAAGCCCCTGCCCCGCAGCCTCCCAGTTCCCCGACTATTAAACCCAGTCACGCTAAAGCGGCACCGGCCGCCAAACGTTCGTTGCCGCCCCCCCTGGCTCCGGTTAAGGAGGATGGCCAAGGGGGATTCGCCCCAATGGCCCCAAATTTTGGGACTCAAAAGGCTTTCCAGGAAGAACAGCAGCAGGACCCGTCCCTCCAAGAATGTCGGGATCGGGCCGGCCGAGCGTGTGAGGCAGTAGACCTGTCAGAGAGGTTCTTGTGGGAAGCGGGGGCCCTTTACAGGGAGTTTAGCCCAAAAACTGAACTTGGTCTCCAGTCACGAAAGAGGCAATTAGTTGTGCCCTCCAGGTATCGCCAGGCTGTACTGCAGTTAGCCCATGATGTAGCCTGGGGGGGTCACTTGGGACAAAAACGGACACTTGCGAGAGTGACGGAAGGTTTTTACTGGCCCATGGTGGCGAACAAAGTCAACGAGTACTGTCAGTCCTGTGATGTCTGTCAGCGGGTGGGACACAACCGGGACCACCCCAAAGCCCCCCTTCAACCCCTACCCATAGTGGGCACCCCCTTTGAGAGAATAGGGTTGGACATTGTAGGACCCTTGAATCCCCCCACCAAGACGGGGAAGAAGTTCATACTGACTGTCGTTGACTTTGCCACTCGTTATGCCGAGGCTTTTGCCCTAGCCTCCATCTCTGCTACTAGCCTGGCTAAGACTCTCCTCTCTCTTTTTGCCCACTTGGGAATGCCCCGCACGGTGGTTTCGGACTGTGGCACGGGATTCGTGTCCAAACTGTTTAAAAAGATGTGGGAATTGGGGGGTGTGGAGCACCTAACTTCGGTGCCCTATCATCATGAGACTAATGGGCTAGTGGAGCGGTTCAACCAGACTTTGGAAAAAATGATCCGAGCCTACGCGGCTAAACATCCCGGGACTTGGGATCAAGCGCTCCCCTATCTGTTGTTTGCATACCGGGACTCCCCCCAGGAGAGCCTGGGATTCTCCCCCAACGAGTTGATGTTTGGGAGGGAACTAAGGGGACCTTTGGCCCTTTTGCGGGCGGAATGGGAGGGGTTGCAGCAGAACCTTCCATGCCGGTTCATGCCTTCATGCAACATCTCCAAACTGTCCTCCGGGAGGTGCGAGAGACGGCGCAGCAGCACCTCGCAGCAGCGCAACAACGGCAGAGCGCGTGGTACAACCGGACGGCCGTGCCACGGACTTTTGAAGTGGGGGACCAAGTGCTGGTACTGCGCCCCCTGAAAACGGACAAATTGTGTTTGAAATGGGAGGGCCCGTGGACCGTGATTGTAAGGTCGGGGAAGGTTAACTATCAAGTGGCTTTTCCGGGACAGCCGGGAAAGCAAAAGGTATTTCATGTAAATATGTTAAAATTGTATGTGGAACGGGGAACGAAGGTAGGGGGCGTACATGAATGTGTGGAACCAGAAACCTCTGATGGGGACTTGTTGGCAGAATGGGGGGTAGGGGGAGGGTTGGATGAGATCCAATTGTCGCCCTCCCTGTCCGAACAGCAACAGAGACAAATTACCCAGGTCCTAGAAGACTTCCAGCCCCTGTTTTCCGACCGCCCGGGATGCACTACTCTCGTGCAACACACCATTGAGACGGGGAATAGCCCCCCTATACAGTCCCTACCCTACCGGGCGGTGGGGCCCCATGCCCAGGTCATTGCAGACGAAAACCAAACCATGTTAGATCTTGGAGTCATTGTGCCCAGCTCTAGCCCCTGGTCCTCTCCGATAGTGCTAGTAGCCAAGAAGGATGGGGGGGTTCGGTTCTGTGTAGATTATCGGAAGATCAACAAAGTGACTGTCCCTGATCCCTACCCCATCCCAAACATGGATGTGTTGTTGGAACAGTTAGGGGGGGCCAAGTACATCACTACCCTGGATCTGACCAAAGGTTATTGGCAAGTCCCCCTCGATCCGGATGCTGCGTTGAAATCCGCATTTGTGACCCATCTAGGGTTGTTTCAGTTCACCACCCTGCCATTCGGGGTCCGGAACGGTCCGGCTACCTTCCAAAGGCTGGTAAATGGGATGCTAAATGGGTTGGGGGAGTTCGCCTGTGCGTACTTGGACGATATCGCCATTTTCAGCTCCACCTGGGAACAGCATTTGCAACATGTCCGTCAAGTATTTCAGAGGATTCAGGAAGCGGGGCTGACCGTGAAGGCTAAGAAGTGTCAGGTTGGGCGGGGGGAGGTAGAGTATCTAGGCCACAGGGTGGGGGGAGGTAGTGTCAAGCCCCTGGAGGCGAAGATCGAGTCTGTCCGCACCTGGCCCCAGCCCCAGACGAAGAAACAGGTGCAAGCTTTTTTAGGGCTGGCTGGCTACTATCGTAAATTTGTGCCCCACTTTAGCCAGCTAGCCGCCCCTCTGACGGATTTGTGTAGGAAGCGGCAGCCCGTCAAAGTCCAGTGGTCAGCTGCTTGCCAGGCAGCGTTTGAAGGATTGAAGGCCAGCTTGATGGCAGCCCCTGTGCTGCAAGCGCCTGATTTCGAAGCCCCCTTTGTCCTGCAGACGGATGCCTCAGAAGCAGGAATGGGGGCCGTCTTGCTGCAGGAACGGCCAGGGCAAGGGCCATGCCCTGTCGCCTACTTGAGTAAAAAACTTTTGCCCCGGGAGCAGAACCTGGCCACTGTCGAAAAGGAATGTTTGGCAATAGTATGGGCAGTGACCAAGCTTCGCCCCTACCTTTGGGGACGCCGGTTCTTGTTGCAGACCGACCATTCCCCCTTGTGTTGGTTGGACAGGAGGAAGGGATCCAACCAGAAGTTACTGCGGTGGAGCTTAGCCCTGCAGGATTTTGATTTTTCAGTGGAACACATCAAGGGCAAGGACAACATCGTGGCAGATGGGTTGTCCCGGGCTTTCTCAGTGGGAGACAGTTAGATAGGGATTGGGGTGGTGGGCCCCAATGCCATCTTTTTTCAAAGGGAAGGGTGTGGAGAAAGCCTGACACGAGTATACATGTACACGCACACCCCAGTCTCCGTCCTCCAGGGGAGGGGGGCGAGAAGGGGGGATTGGGTTACAGGGAAGCAGCCAGACAGACCGGCATTCCAGCAAAGGAGGATCTCGCTTGTAATCCACAAAACCCAGGAAAGGACCATCAAGACCTTCAACCTGACAGGGCAGTCTCAAAGAGCTGTAAAGTATCCAATACGTCACCTTCTTCCCGGGCAGGAATAAGCCCACCTGACACGAAGGGGCAGGCAATAAGCCCCACCTGACCTAAGGGGCGGGAGAGCGGGAAACCCAGGGGTAGAAAACCCCTCTCCCCTCCCTCTGTTGGTTGTTGGGAACCCAGGGTGCTTTGAGCACGAACCACCCTCCAGCAGTGGCTGGAGTAAGCTGTTTCTTTCCCCGGATCAGACAGACCCGGAGCTAGGCTGAAGCTGACTAACGTGATGTCTCTGATCTAAGGTAACTGACTAATCCAAATGCGCTAGCCTGAGCCTGTTCATTGATAAACTTAAAGGTCACGTCAGGTCTTATTGACGTTGTAGTAATTCCTAGAAAGCTGTTAGTTCCGATCCATATCTTGTGTAAACAAATAAAAGCCTTATTTGGTAGTTTAAAGGCGGAGTTTCCTTTTGTGCGTTTAGAAACCTCCTAGGTGGTTCCTCTTGCTTGTACGGGCTGTAACGCGGCACTGGTTAACCCGTTAAGCGCCGAACTCACGCAAAGGACCCAGGTGCTGGTCCTTCACAGCATGCATGTGTCAACACATGCAGCACTCAGGTCAACTGTTAGGGCTTTACATCCAAGCCATGCTCTGTGCATCATTCTTCAAAATCTTTAAAATGTGATGTGATAACAATGTAGAAAAGAATTCTGTAACAGGAATTCTAGAATAAAAACATTCTGTTCCACACTGTGAGAAAGAACAAGATCATTAGTGTTTTGCAGAAGGGGACGGTCTTTTCGCGATCTGGTGACCAATGGCTCGAGTGCCCACAGAGAGGTCCCTGCGTGCCAGCTGTGGCACACATGCCATAGGTTTGCCATCACTGGACTAGACCTACTGAGGTCTACCAGTCACAGGGTTTGCCACTCAGGTGCCTCCTCTGTGCAGCCCAGTCGGTTTGGATGATGCAAGCAGATATTCGAATGGGCAACGGAGGCCATTTACCCGGCTGATCAAGTCAGTTAGGGGAAGGGTCTTCTTGCCATACGCAGACATGGAGTTAAGGCCTCCTCCTGGACCCAGAGCAAGGCGCGGTAGACAAGTGATCCTATGTTTTTGTAAGATCCTAGTCCTGAAGAAAAGTTTAGATCAGGGTGGGGAACTCTCCCACAACCCCGAACGGCAGCATTCCCTTGCGTGAAATCTTTTGGGGGTTGCGGCCAGCTGGCACAGCCATCCGTTCCTGTTCCTGGGAGAGGAAGCCGCAGCACACATTCCTCCTCGCTGTGCGTGCGTAAAAGGCTTCTCATAAGCCAGCCACGTAATTCCCCCTCCAAACGGACCTGCCCAGAGCTGCTTAAAAACAGCAGGTCAACATGTCCCCTGAGACATGCGGGGCGGGGGAAGATAGCCTGTGCTCCCTACACCTTCCACCATGGATGTTTGAGCAGACTAGCACGGGAGCAGCTCTTTGGATGCAATCCAATACTGCTGTACCTAGGAGTAAGCCTTATTGGACTATGAGGAGAGACTGAAAGAACTGGGCCTGTTTAGCCTTCAGAAGAGGAGACTGAGGGGAGATATGATCGCACTCTTCCAGTACTTGAAGGGATGTCACACAGAGGAGGGCCAGGATCTCTTCTCGATCATCCCAGTTTGCAGGACACTGAATAATGGGCTCAAGTTACAGGAACCCAGATTCCACCTAAACATCAGGAAAAATTTCTTGACTGTCAGAGCAATAAGACAATGGAATCAACTACCTAGGGAGGTGGTGGGCTCTCCCACTCTGGAGGCATTCAAGGTGCGGCTGGACAGTCATCTGTCAGGGATGCTTTGACCTGGATTCCTGCATTGAGCAGGGGGTTGGACTCGATGGCCTTGTAGGCCCCTTCCAACTCTACTTTTCTATAATTCTATGATTCTGTGATCTTAGGGACATGTTATATATATATATTTGTTTTAGAAGATCAGCAATTTCATATTTGAGTTATTTAAGAATTCTAGAATGGATACCATCTGGGCCCCGTGATCTAGTGACTTTTTATCTATCAATAAGGTTGAGAAAAGTAGCCAGTGAGGCTCTCCAGAGGCCCCTTCCAACTCTACTTTTCTATGATTCTATGTCTGAGCTGACATAGAATTGTGTGGTTACAGCCCAATGCTATGCATTTCTACTCAGCAGTAACAAAGTCCCACTGTGTTTAGTGGGGCTTACTCCCAGGTAAGCATGTGACTAGGAGTGTGGCCGTAGTATCCTTCAGCCAGTAACTTCATCCCCCTTGTGGAGACTGTTCAGCATCTGAGCCTGTATTACTGCATTTGGTGATTTTCAGGATGGCTTCAGAGGTGGGGCAGAAAAGGATGCCCAGGAAGGACACTCAGTGGGATGCAATGCACAGAAGCCTTTATTGGAAAGAGGGAAGGAAGCAGCCCAGGCGAGGGCCGGGTCACAGAAGATGCTGCTGGGTCCAGGTTGCTGCCTTGAACAGGAGGCACCATTCAGGATGGGGCCGTGGTGGTCCTTCTGCATCTCTAGCCACTTCCTTCTGCAGACAAAAGAGAGAGAAGAGTATCAGGAGGAGGTGCTGCCCAGACTTGTCTCAAGTGGGGCCCAGCCGGGCTTCATTGGCACCAGGGAGCAGCCCAAGAATCTGCTTTTCTTCAGCTGTGTCCAGCCCTAGAATATATGATGAAAGGATTGCAAAGGACAGGGCCTTTGAGCACACGCAGAGTGCCTTTCTCTCCAAACTGAGCAATCACAGTCAGTTCCCACACACCTGGCATGGTGAGGGTAAAGCGGGCTGATCCACAGTGAGAGAGTCCAGGCTTCTATGTGTGCTTGAGCCCCAGCACCTATTTCTGTTAGAGGTTGACCACTGGCATTGTGCCTTCGTAGGCCTGAGATCTGTTGTGACCGGGTGCCCTGTTGCTACCTCCTGGGTGCAGCACTGCAGGAACCTCTCCTTTAAAAGGGGGGGGGGGCTCGTTTACTTGCCTGCCTGCTTTGGTCTGCACTGATGCACGCAGAGAAAGCAGGAAATGCCCCCTCGAGGCTTGACATGCCAGATCCCACCACTGTTCCCAGCGCCTGCTTGTCTCCTTTCATGGGTAGCAGGAGAATAGGGAGTGTTTGCCGCCTTCAGGCTGCAGTCCAACAGGTCGCCTCCAAGCTCTGCCTCTCTGCCCCACCTCCACAGAATCTCTTTTCCTCCACCCAGCCTCTGAGCTATTTGGACAAGCGGTATAGATAAATATTTTAAATAAATTAAGTTAATTCAGCCTCTGGTCCCTTCTATTGGCCCAGAGCAGATGTTGAAGTTGGTATCTGGAGCAGCAGCAGCAGCAGCATATCGGAGAGTTCTGAAAAAGGAGCCTCCGGAACAGCGCACGGCCAAGAGGGAGGCGCAAAGGTGAGGGCCCCTTGGGAGACAGTGCATAGGAGAGGCCTGCCTGAAAGGGGCAACTCGGCCACCGAAGAGAGCGCAGGAGCCCCACACGGTCAGGGCCACCGGAGGTCAGGAGCCCCTCCGGAGTGGCGTTGGGGAACAGAAGGACTTCTCAGGAAAACCTCACAGCAGTGAACCTCAAGCACTAACCAAAGCCCCAGAGAAACAGAAGTGCCACAGAGACCAGCAGAAGGGGCCGTACCCTGTAACAAGGGACGGAGGACACGTTTTTCCAACCTTGAGTTTGGGTCCTCTCAGACTTTGAGAATTTATCCGGTCTTAAATTCAGTTCATCCTGAACTTTTGGGATCTTGTAATAAAAATGTTTGCATAAATATTCATAAGGAAGCCAATGTGGTGTGGTGGTGAGAGAGTTGGACTCAGACTTGGGAGGCCTGAATCCTAGTCCCTCCTCAGGTATGAAACTCACTGGGTGACTTTCGGCCTAACCTACCTCACAGGGTTGTTGTGAGGATAAAACGGAGAGGAGGAGGATCATGTAAGCCACCTTGGGCTCCTTACCAGGGATGTTGAAGAGTCCTTGGTCACGAGTCACGAGTCGAGTCACGAGTCTTTGGACCCGAGTCTCGAGTCCGAGTCCAAGTCCTTCGTCCAAAATGGTGACTCACGAGTCCCGAGTCACTCCCAAAGCTGACTCCACAAGTCCCTATTAAAATCAATGGGGTTCTTCCCCAACAAAATAAGGCTACTTCAGATGTGTGGCTTAAATAAATTCTAGGGTTCCTTGCAGGAAGAAAGGCGGGGTATAAATATAAAGAAATAAATAAGTTCTTTCACATTCAGTGTTGACAAATTACTTCCCCAAAGTCAAATTAGTAGAAACTAGACTGAATTTGTCGTATCTCCAGTGTATTTAGAAGTGGGTGAATGAGCGATATTCAAGCTTGCCAAGATTCTCCGAGCATTGGCTCGCTGTTCACCTCAAGCCTGAGTACATATGCGTTTGTGCTCACTGGTCACTGCTAGTTTGGCACAAATGGATAAATTGCACAGAATGAGCAGTGACCAAACATGAAAGTTGCGCAAAAATCCCAAATTTGGGCAATTTCCCCCCATATACTAGAGTGGACCTCATTTAGAAATTTGCACAAACTTGGAAATTTACACATATTGAACGTGAGCACATGTTCAGTAATTTGCAAATTTACTAATGCCCAGAGTATGGGCAACAAACAGAATGAACTTGAACTCTTGATACATGAGGGCAAATACCACTTGATAGGGATAACTGAAACCTGGTGGGATGACTCCCATGGCTGGAATACAGCAATTGAAGGGTATAACTTGTTCAAAAGGAACAGAAGCAACAGAAAGGGAGGTGGAGTTGCGCTGTATGTTAAAGATACATATCTCTGCACGGAGATACAGGAAGAGGAGCTTGGCAGCCCCATTGAGAGCATCTGGGTTAAAATAAAGGGGGCAAAGAATAAGACGAACATGGCAGTTGGAGTCTACTACCGACCACCCAATCAAGGAGAAGACGAGGATGAAACTTTTGAAAAGCAAATTGCAAATTGTGGAGGAAGGGGGGGCTGGCTGGCCCGCCACACCCCCACCCTTTCCTACTCCAAAGGAACCAAGACCCCCAGAGATCTCAAGGTACCAGATTGCCAGCCTCAGCTGTCTGCAATCCTACTTGGATCTCTGTTCAGGGACTCGCCTTTAATTCTGTAACCTGGATTTAGATACTGAAGCCACAGAGTACTACAAAACCCATGTGGGGTAAAACCAAGACAAGGTTTATTCTGGTAGCATTCTACAACAAGATTAGGGAAATGAGAGAAGCACACAAAATAAAGAGAGAGACACGTTAGTACACAGTAAAGCTGCAAAACAATAAAACCTGATTCCTTAATATCTCTCAGGCACACACCTGTTACCTGAGGGTGTTCTCTTCAAGGGTTAAATCCAGCACAGCCTCGCTGCCCGAGGGAGATTACCACACCTACCCGAAGGTCCGAGATGGGTAAAACTCCCACAAGGCTTGCCTTTACTAGAGCCCTCAATCCAGCTAATTTCACCAGGAGCTGCCTGGGGTCCTTGGCTTACCGCCATTACCGCAGCCGGGTAGAACAAAGACCAAAACCCACGCTTTGGGAAATATACCTTTTTTCCCCCTCCCCTCCTCTGCTGCCTCTTAGCCAATCACCATGCACCTCACCTGGCCAGGCAGGGGGAAGGGAACTCATGACTCATGGCTTGAACTATTTACATATGAAAGCCCTAGGCCAGCTTCTCCAGGCATCTAGGCGCCACCCATTCAAGAGGAACTATGCACACACACACACCCAGCCTTCACACATGAGGGGGTGTTGTGTGTGTGCATGCATGCAGAAACCCCCAAAGGCCCCTTTCTCCACACGCTAACTATGCACACCCCACCCACCCCAGCCGGTTCACACATGAGGTGAGTGTGTGTGTGTGTGTGTGTGTGTGTGAACCCCCCCAAAGGCTCTTTTCTTCACACCCTTTCCCTTGGGAAAAGATGAAAAGAGGGGATTAAACCTCTCCTTTCATCTATACTAACTAAAAAACAAAACAAAACAAAGAAAAGAGCTTGGCTAGCATTCTACCACTAGTGCACCTTTCTTCACTTTCACACACACACTAAAACAGAACAACACAAAAAGCATCAAAACATCAAACACCTTAACTATAGTCTTAACACAGCTTTAACATCTTAATTCTTAAAATCTTTAAACATCAAAACAGCAAAACAACAACAAGCAATAACCATCAATCAGAAGTTTACAGGTTTGCATTACACAGAAATATGTGACTCTTCAATTAAAAAACTTTAGGATTGCTGTTTCTCACACAGCCTGTAGGGGGCAGATTATGGACCGAAATGTGACTCTTCAATTCGCCTTTGTTTGCTTTTAAAGGCTTGCCCCTGCCACTCTGTACCTAACGACGTGAATACCATCACACACCCCCTCCAAAGGCCCAATGGGATGGCTTCCCACCACCTAACGACCTACTCCCTTTTCCCAAGGTTTGCATTTGGCACGTTCTACCCAATGACTTGAATGGGATGACTGTTCTAAGGTTCGCTGGTGGCGTCCCACCACCCCCCTTTTCCCAAAGGCACCTTCTAGAACACACAGCCTGGAAATCTTCCAGCCTCTTGGGCTTGGCTCTTTAGCCCACCACCCAAACTTGCTCGGGATGACTGTCTCTTTCAGACTCAAATGCTTAGCCATGGAGGCTCCACCCAAGCTTCTAGAACACACAGCTTGGCAATCTGTCTTTTAGCCTGCTTTGTTCCCTCGCTTCTGATTTTTTTCCTCTGGCAACTCTTCCCTGCCCCCTTGAGACCCTTTGAACAAATGCAGCAATTATTATCATCATCATCATCATCATCATCATCATCATCATCATCATCATCATCATTTCAAATTGACCTTTGCACATGACACAAGACAACACAATTAGTTCAGTTGTTTACACTGGGAGCACTGGTCCCCGGTCCCCCAACAACCCAGCAACACTTTAGATAACACAAATACACTTGGATCACCCATCCCCTCCCTCCCAGCAACTATTTCACAGTTTTTATTGGCTTTAATCAACCCCCAATCTCAGTCCTCTTTTCTTCTCGCTGGGGACAGCTGGAGGGGAAATTCTTCTGTCCGTGCTTCTCTGCCAGCTAGGAGGGAAATCTCCTTTGTCTTTCTGCTTCTTTCAGCTCTCCACTTCGGCAGCACAGGGGACAAAGTCTCTTTTTCTGGGGGGGGGGGTTTCTAATGTCCGCCCCCCCTCCGCTTGCTGCTGCCCAGCCAAGAGCAAATGGACAGTCTTAAGTTCAAAAGTCTAGACAATTTCTCTGGGGCACACAGCACAACTAAAATCACTCATCAAACGCTGTCCCAAAACTCAACGTTTTGCTCACCATTCTCTTAGGAAAGGTTTTATGGTCTTCTCCCTCCTCCTGGAACACACGTGTGCGCGCAAACACTATTTCTTCTTCTCTTCCCGGGCTCTTCCAGTCCCCAAACTTTGGGATCACACAGCCGCCATCTGCTCACCCGCAGACTTTTTGCACGTGATGGGGATGGTAGGATCTGGCTCTGCTTACTCACTGGCAACTGCTACTCCCAGCCTCTGTTGTACTCGATGGGTAGTTTCTTTTGCTTGTCCCCTTGGCCTCTCCATGCCTGGAAAAGGGAACCCGCCCTGCCTTTTCTGCTGGTACAACTCCATCCAGTTGTCTAGCATGGCAGCTTTTTTCCACCAGTCTACAGACATCTTCTTGCCTTCAACGCTCTCTGCTGGGAGCTAGGCTTCCCCAGACTGGGGTAGCCTCTTTCAGCAATCTGAACGTTTTCTTTGAGGCTCAATCTCATCACTTGCTGCCCTTTGCCCACTTGCTGGGCACACAAGCTGTTCTGGAACTCTTCTATAGTTGAAATTTCTTGCCTTCAACGCTCCCCGCTGGCACTAGGCTTCCACCGACTGGGGCAGCCCTTTTCAGCTATTTGAACATTTTTCCCTAAGGCTCAATCTCACACTTAAATCTCTAAAAAATAACAAACTCTCTATTCATGCACTAACGTCTCTCTAATTTCTCTCATTTGCCTACGTGCACACACTCTGTGGTTCAGCTTCGAATCCCAGCGCTTGCCACCATGTGGAGGAAGGGGGGGCTGGCTGGCCCACCACACCCCCACCCTTTCCTACTCCAAAGGAACCAAGACCCCCAGAGATCTCAAGGTACCAGATTGCCAGCCTCAGCTGTCTGCAATCCTACTTGGATCTCTGTTTAGGGACTCACCTTCAATTCTGTAACCTGGATTTAGATACTGAACTCACAGAGTACTACAAAACCCATGTGGGGTAAACCAAGACAAGGTTTATTCTGGTAGCATCTTACAACAAGATTAGGGAAATGAGAGAAGCACACAAAATAAAGAGAGAGACACTTTAGTACACAGAAATAGAGCTAAAACACAATAAAACCTGATTCCTTAATATCTCTCAGGCAAACACCTGTTACCTGAGGGTGTTCTCTTCAAGGGTTAAATCCAGCACAGCCTCGCTGCCCGAGGGAGATTACCACACCTACCCGAAGGTCCGAGATGGGTAAAACTCCCACAAGGCTTGCCTTTACTAGAGCCCTCAATCCAGCTAATTTCACCAGGAGCTGCCTGGGGTCCTTGGCTTACCGCCATTACCACAGCCGGGTAGAACAAAGACCAAAACCCACGCTTTGGGAAATATACCTTTTTTCCCCCCCTCCCCTCCTCTGCTGCCTCTTAGCCAATCACCATGCACCTCACCTGGCCAGGCAGGGGGAAGGGAACTCATGACTCATGGCTTGAACTATTTACATATGAAAGCCCTAGGCCAGCTTCTCCAGGCATCTAGGCTCCACCCATTCAAGAGGAACTATGCACACACACACACACAGCCTTCACACATGAGGGGGTGTTGTGTGTGTGCATGCATGCAGGAACCCCCAAAGGCCCCTTTCTCCACACGCTAACTATGCACACCCCACCCACCCCAGCCGGTTCACACATGAGGTGAGTGTGTGTGTGTGTGTGTGTGTGTGTGTGTGTGTGTGTGTGAACCCCCCAAAGGCTCTTTTCTTCACACAAATGTTTCAAGGAGGCATGATGTGGTAGTAATGGGTGACTTCAATTTCCCCAATATCTGTTGGGAGACATATTCTGCCAAACATGGGCCCTCCAAGAAATTCCTGACCTGTGTTGCTGATAACTTCCTCCTGCAGAAAGTGGAGGAAGTAACTAGTGATCGGCTATCCTTGACCTGATTCTAACCAACAGAGACGAGTTAGTGGATAAAGTGGCACTTTCGGGGAACTCTGGGGGAAAGTGACCATGTTTATACTTGAGTTCTTGATTCTAAGGGGAGCAAAAGCTGAGTGTAGCCAAACACGTACCCTGGATTTTAGGAAAGCCAATTTTAACAAACTCAGAACGATGATAAGTGAGGTCCCATCGCAAGCGACTCTAACGAGAAAGGGAGCCCAGGATGGGTGGGAGTTTTTTAAAAAGGAACTTTTAAAGGCACAATTGCAAACAATTCCCACAAGGAGAAAAGGCAGAGGGCAACAGAAGAAGCCAATGTGGCTTCACAATAAACTCAAAGATGACCTGAAAACAAAAAAGGACACGTATAGGAAGTGGAAGGAAGGACAGGCTACAAGGGAAGAGTACAGGCAGGTAGCACAGAACTGCAGGAATAGTGTCAGGAAGGCTAAAGCTGAGAATGAGCTAAGGTTAGCGAGGGATGCTAAAAACAACAAGAAAGCTTTCTTCAGA